>SMGU01001131.1:0-12671 GCA_004348175.1 Puccinia novopanici
AGAGAGAGAGAGAAAAGAAAGGGAGAGGTATGAGACAGAGAGACAGAAGATGATCAGTGCACAAAGAGCGAAGAAAGCCGGTCTTGGAGCAGCAACAGATGGTCGAAGAAGGAAACACGAGTGGGCGTATAATGCAGCAGAAAAGACACAACTGCATTGGAGTAAGCACTGGTGGGAGAGGGGCCAGAATACTGGTTCCACGCGATCAACGCGACGAGCACGGACGTCGCAACTAACAGGAGCCGATGATGACGGGCGGGATGGGTGCACATCTTTTTGAGATGCTTTTTGAGTTTGGAGAACTTGATACATTTGCTGCGATGGAGCATGGATTTCTTGCGAGGTTTGGCGGCAGGCATCGGGAGCACAATTTGGCGGAGAGGCAGGTCGAGGATCTGCTCCGCGTCTTGGTCCGTCAGTCGGTCGGCTTGCGAGTCCGTCCAGGTATGGATACAGCTCTTCGGGCCCATGATCTTGTCCAGCTCAAGTCGCGCATCTGTCGGCTCATATGTCCTGTAAAGTGCTAGCGCCGACTGTATCATCTCTTCAATGGACACTCCGCGTTTGGTGGGATGCTGCTGATCGCACTCCTGTTTTGTTGTTGGCCTTTCATCGCCGTCTGTTGGAGTCGGTTTTGTCTCTGCTACAGACTCGTCCCGTTCGTGTTGAGGGGCCCGGCGGGCCGGGTCTGCGAGCCGAGGGCGTCGGCGCTGACGTTCGTCCCGTCCGCGCCCGGCAGGAATCCCGCGCCGTGCGACGCCAGCACTAGCGTCCCGTTGTGGCTCGCCGGCATGCTCACACTCGCCCGCTGCCGATCGCACTCCGCCGCTAGCTCGTACAGGAACTCCGTCGTGTAACTGTACTTGGAAAATATCTCCCGCCCGTTCCGGATCTTGTAGTCTATCGTCTTCCCCTGAATCATCCCCAGACTCGTCTTCCTGTCAACACATTATTAAAGTGCATCCCTCTCTGCATCAGCCCCTCCCCGAATTTCACTCTTCTCTCTTTTTTTTTAGCAATCATGATGGCTCACACTCCACTCGCACTGCAAAAGTGCACCGCTTCCGGATCCTTGAGCGGGGTTGTGGGGCCTTCTTGCTTGCATGGATTCTGCAAAAAAATGTCGTCGTTGTCGTCGTATTAGCATCCCATCACGGTGACACCTGCACCAAACTCATAAGTGTTGTTGAACTCAACTGCATCAATGACAAAAATGACATTCTACAAAAGGACAGCGAGACAAAAATAAGAGTCAATCTCTAAGGATTTTCCAAGAAGAAGAAGAGGAGGAGGGGAGTACCATGACGCGAAAGAGTTGAGCCAGGACGCCCAACTGGACGGTATCGCGGGCGTTATCGACGAGGGTAGCCTTAGGGGGATGGTCGGAGAGGAAGGTGCCGTTCTGCAAGGCGCCGTATATGCCGTCCTTAGAGCTGATGGGCGAATAGAGGGTCAGCTTGGCCGTGACCGCGACCATCGACTGCAGACGGTCTCGGAACTCTTCAAGGTTCGTGTTCAGCGCCGACCACTATTCCCGCAGCCAACAAAAATGAAACAGATTCAGAGAACGCTCCTCCACTGTCATCATGAGACACTTTTCTCACCAGTTGAAATTTGTCGTGGGTCAGGGGCTCGTGGTGGGGGTGATGGTGCTTGGGACTACGCTTCTGGAGGGCGGCGCTGCCGGCACTAGAGTGGCAAGGGAGATGGGATGAGCGGGGTTGTTGTGGGGAGTGAGGGGGGGTTAGGGAGAATGTGCGTACAGAAGCTTCTCTTCCTGGCCCAAGGCGCCGACGACGGCGTGTTCAGAGGCCTCTTTAGCGGCGGTGGTAGCGGCGGTGGATGCGGCGATCTCGGCGGTTTCTTCGGCAGCCACGGCGGCCGTGCCGGCGCCCGAGGTGGTCAGGAAGGCCCAGGCCGTCGCGATCCCCGTCCCGATCGCCGCCGTCGACGTCGCCACCACATCCCACAACACCACCAGCACCGTCCATAGAATCGGCACCACCAGCGCCATCGTGAACCCCAGGATTATCACCCCGCTCAGCGACACCAGTCCCGCCGTCAGGAATACTAGTCGCTTCTTCTCGTCCCCATCCGGCAGACTGTTTTCTCATTCCTCTTAGCCTCACATATACCTTTATATACACACACCAAAGCACTACTCACAAGTCTGCTACCATCGCCGCACTGGTGCCTAGTTTTTTTCAAAGCGTTCCTCTCCAGTTCAGCTCAGCTCAGCTCAAGCTGCTTCCCCCCAGGATTGGACTGACCTTGGACCATGCCCATGGCAGTGCCGATAGCATCATACATGGAGTTGATATAAAAGTTCCACTCTTGCACGGCGGACAAGACCACCCAATCCCGGCCTCGTACAGGATGGCATAACTGACGGCCATACAGCAACAGCCTCTCAGTCATCTAAGAGCAAGAGACAGAGAGAGGGTGGCGCACCTGTCCAGCCAAGCAAATCTTACCGACGCCACAGTCGAAATTCAAGACGTTTAATGAGCGAGTGTAATCCTGTTCCAGGGCAGAGAATTCGGCTGAGTGAGATGACTCGGGCAGGGTATCAAAAAGAGGGGGCGCACAAAGAGAGACAAGTTTTGGCCGCCAGGGTAGTGCAGAAGATAGTTGTCGATACCCAGCGCGGCCCAGGTGCCGCGGTTGAGGGCATATCCGGAGCAGTCGGCGGTCGAGGGGGCGTCTCCGGACGTCTCAGGCGGTCCAGAGCCACCAGGCGTCGGGTCGGATGGCGATGCCGAGACAACAACAACAGCGGCTGCTGCTATGAGCAGGTGGGAAAAGAAGGTCTTCGTCGGTGGCATTATTAATTTTTTCTTTGAGATACGGAGGAGACACCTTGTGTTGCGGATGTGAGGCTCTATTTAAAGGATGTGACTTCCGGCCTGGTTCGCGCATCCCATCATCATCATCCCCATGTACTGCCACTGCAGCAGTGTTTCACCAACGAGCGAGGCCCGGAGCAGCCACTCTTCATTCCAACCCAAAGCACGTCATGCGTTTTAGGCCTATCGTCAGCTTTTTACCCTGAGCTCGATGAGGCCCAACTCGGCCGATTGATAAGAACTGCCTGTATCCCGTCTCATCCTCATATTTCTCTTTACATAAAATCTGTCTTCGTCTCTCTTATCAAAATGTCACGACGCGCTGCCAGGAAACTCTTTTGTCAACTTCCCTTCGCAAGCATCCATGCTGCCTCTTCACAAAAATCGCTCAAGAAGAGGAGATCAAACGCAAGCAGGGAAATGCACCCCTCTCTATCACTTGTATTTCCTTGTAGAAGAGTATCATGAAAACGTTTATTCCTAATGTTAATATCCACAACGAAAAAAAGAATAACAAGCACGACATTCCATACACGCTCAGAAAGCAGGGCAAACCGATTCTCTTGAGGTTCTTTTTTTTTGAGTTTTGTATACATCTTCACCGCCATTATTTTAGGGGTTTATTTTTTGTTGTTGTTGTTGGTAGTGGTGGTGGTGGTGGTGAGGGTGGGTGGGGAGAGAATATGATAAGAGTGTTATCCAACAACAGAGACGTTTAATCCACCAGCCAAAAAAAACATCAAAACCAACACAGGATAAAAAAAAAACGAAAGTCAAACAGTAGGAGTGATGGAGGAGGGGAGCGATTAAATGTACTTATTTAGATTATTCCGACCCATATGACACCGAATAGGGAAGCCATATGTTAAGTATTAAAGAGGTTGAAGATACATACCATAGATCTGTACATATAAATAATTGGTCTAACTAGGAGGGGTCTACTTATGAGAAACAACAACAACAAGGGATCCGGATATAGAGAAGAGAGAGAAGAAGGGATATCTTCTACAAAGAAAAATAGTTCCATGGGAGAAGAAGAAAATCAAAACAAGTCCAAGAAGTCATCGAGGGGGTCGTTGGACTTGGAAGCAGGGAAATGATCGAGGTTGAGCAAGCCGTCGTCAGGGAAGGGAGGAGAGGAGGGGGGGTTAGGGAGCCGATTGGAGTCGAGACCGGCGAGCCAACGCTGGTCAACCATCTCGGGGGAGGCGGGAGAGGGTTTGGGAAGGGCTCGAAGTTTGGAGGGGTTAGGACTCTCGAGTCTTCCCGGGAAATGGTGCTGCTCCATGAGCTTTCGCCAGTCGGATCTGAGGGGCGAACAGGGCGAGTAGTCGTTCCTAGCCGGCGGCCGATCCAGCTTGGCAGTGGCAGATGGGGGTGCTGCTATCTCAGGACGACGGTTCTCGTCGTTGTTGGACTCTGACAGCTGCGTTTTCGGGGAGGGGGCGAGGACGAGGAAGGCCTGGTTGAGGTTGCAGCCCGGCTTCAGCATCCCCTGGAACGAGGGCCCGCCCGGACTCGAGTGGCTGGCAAACGACAGCTGTGAGAAGGGCCCATACAGGTCTGGTCGGTCTTGCGGCCCTCCAGGACGCGGCAGCTGATAGTGGCTCCAATCATCCGAGTGAAAGAAGGAGCGTTGGTTTGGCGGTGTTGTGGGACGGTTGATCGGCCAACGGGTCGTATCACTTCCCATCTCCAAGGCATCCATTCGACCCAGTCGGTCCATCAGCTGTTGATGATGATGATCATGTGATGAGAGCAATGAATCGGAGTGTGATAGTGGACGCCTGGTAGAGGAGGGGCTCTTCCTAGTCTTGACTGGCGACCAGAAGAGGCTCTGTGGATCGGTTGAACGATGAGCAGCTGAGCCAGATGGACGTGATTCTCTGGCCAATTTCGAGAGTGTCAAGTCACGGGCGCGAGAAAAATGATGATAGTGTTGCTCCTGATCTTCGTCCTCTTCGTCTGCCGATTCCAGCCACTTGCCAATGGTGCCCGTGCGCCAGGCTTGAGGTGAGCTTGGCGGGGAGGAGGAGGAGGAGGAGGAGGGATGGTTTGATGATCGATCAACCCGAGGGTAAGGTGGTTTCCGTTGACTGTTAGCCCGGCGAATGGCCCTTTGTGCGGCATGGAAGCCGAGCTTGTTGATCAATGCTTCCTTCTTCATAATGACCCGGCCATATTCTGGTGTGGTAGCTGAGACAAGTGGGGAGTGTTGGTTGATCTCGGCGGAAGAGAGTATTGGATGATGAAGTGATGAGGATGAGCTGGGTGATGAGAAGAGACTGGCGGGTGCAATGGTGGTGGGGTGTGGCAACTGCTGCTTATTATGATGGTGCCTATGATAGTAGTGGTGGTGGGATGAGTGTGGGTTGGGTTGAGTGGATGATGATGAGATGACGAGGGCGGCAGAGCCATCGGGAGCTGCTTCGATCTTGACTCTCTTGTTCCTTGGCTGATCCAGAGTGTGTTGTTGTTGTGATCGAAGAGAGCTGAGTCTTTCTAAGAGATTGGTCATGGCAGCCTGTTTGTGTGAGTTGATTGGCATGGGTTTCTCGGCCAGTATCTTGATGAGTGCCCTGGATAGTTTGTTTGGGGTAACTTGGATTCTGGTAGTGATTGATGGCCCCCAAGATGGTGAGTATATATTATTATGTGTTCAAAAGAGTAGTGAGTTTGCATACCCAGTTTTGAGTAGTTTGTTAGTAGGAGGGGATGATAGGATGTTATCGAGTAGTGTTTGATGTTGTGGTGTTGTTGGGAATGAGGGTGATTCGGCTGATTCCGATGAGAGGTTTTTATATTGGGTGTTCTTCTTCCTGACCATCGTGCGACGTGGAGTAAGAGTGAGTTGGTTGAAGCTGAGCAGAAAATAATAAAAAGGAAGAGAAGAAGGAAACAATCAGAAGGAAGGAGGCTCGTGCACACTCTACCACTCATTACGTAATCAGCTCAGTCCAGGCTCATCCTAATACTCATTTTTATTCTTTATAGTCTTAATATATTCTTATGTTCTTATATTCTTATTCTTATGCGCATCACATTCACCACAGGGGGGAGAACGCCGTAAGAATGGACCAACTCAGGAAGGATGCTCATCCAACTACATACATAACTATCTCATCAGCATTAAAACTCGACTCGGCACTCTTCGATAATAGTCCCTCAAGAAAAAAACAAAAACCGTCGGGAGGTGGTGGAATGCCTTATAACGTGACACAACTCCCCGGGAGCTGCTGCGCTGTGGAACATTGCCGACACCCCGCGCACTCCTATCTACTTACAACGTCCATAGAAGAAATGAAACTGGTAAGAAGACAAAAACTCAACACAGTAGACAAGACCTAAGTGCATAGTTGTGCATGCTATGAGATGAAAAAACCGGCCCAAGTGACTTGGTGAAAATGTCAGCCAGTTGATTATTCTTGGGCCCATATTGATAGAGCAGTGTTAACTTGAAACAAGCTCTCATGTATAATGATATAAAAATCACACTTAGGGTGTCGAGTACGCTTGTTTGAGGCATCATGCATGGCAACACGGATGGCTGTTTCAAGGATTGTCACAAAAAATGTGTGTCCTGCAAAATTTTGTTCGTTTGAAACTCGTAGGAGATGTCATACCCACAGTAGTTGTTGTGACGTTGCAACTCCAAGTGCCATGTATTTGGCGTGTCAAGTCGAGGATACAACTGATTGTTGTCTCCTAATTACGAGGCGTAGACATCAAGGGTTCTGCTCAATGGTTTTTTGGACCTTTTGAGGTCAAACGCGTGTTGGACAACAATGCCTATATACTGGTAGACCAGGCTGGGGAGGAGCACTCCCGCCCGGTGCACGGCAACAATTTGAGACCGGTATCTCTCTCCGATCTTTAATTCAAAGTGATCCACCCCGCCTGCCATCCTCCAGAGGATCAGGCGTACGGAAACTCGAGTGGAGCGCGCCACTATAAAAAAAGGCTCTGGCTGTCGCGCAGGTTCCGCCTCGTATGCTAGGACGGCGTTCCGGGTTAATGCTTGTGGCCGGACAAGTTACACCCTAGCCCCACCGCTGCAAGTCCGCACCTCAGCCCCTGGATTACACCCGACCAGCTATTACGAATACTGACGATCCGACAAACGACCGCCCCAACTGGGGCCTTGTCTTCGGTTTCCTTCCATACTTACCGGCTGGAAGCTGTTTCAATTCTCCTTAAAACACTAGATGCCGACGGTATTGAACCACAAGTCGGCCTTTCTTGTTCCTCTTCTCTCACTTGCGCATCCGGGTGTAGGCTATAAATAGCCGTCTATCTTGCT
Source organism: Puccinia novopanici (assembly GCA_004348175.1). Lineage (NCBI taxonomy): Eukaryota > Fungi > Basidiomycota > Pucciniomycetes > Pucciniales > Pucciniaceae > Puccinia > Puccinia novopanici. Next base: position 7,147 of record SMGU01001131.1, read on the forward strand.
TCCCCTTGTACCCTACTCACCCAATCCCCAACCCAGCTAGCTATTTTCTGCGACCCAAAACACCTTTCACATACCAGCTTTTCGACACCTGTAACGAACCCAGTTACAAGATCAAAGCAGCTCGTGATTCCACCGCGAGTCGCAAGTGTTATTCAGCGCGCGCCTGTGGCTAGTCATACCATCCCCTGTGGACTAACGGTAGACGCACTCAAGCTACGCCTGTAGGTCTGCATCTCTCTGCTGCTTGATGCCACTTGCCAGCTTGCTTACGAGCCCGTTGCCCGTCTTTCGATCCAGTTCGGTCGCTCCAAGCCTGCTTGACTCCAGTCGCAGAAGCTGCCTAACCACCGGAATCTTCCTCCCCAGTCTTCGACCAACTTCTCGACTTCAGCGCCATGAAACTCATCGCCGTGTTGGCCATGTTTTGGTGTATGGCTTGTCTGCTCGGCTCCGTGGCGACGGAGCTCACGTGGTACGAAACCTCTCTGAAATGTGCTAATTGTAGCCGCGTCGTGTTAGAGGCTACAGACCACAAGATATGCAACGCAGAAGTGAGCTGCCGCCAGCACCAAACGGTGTTCGAAACGTGCGAGAAAGACTTCGTCTTCACGCTTCACCGTAAGTGCTCGGCATGTGACTGGAAAGCACAACCAACCCACCCAGGGTGTGCAGGACCCCACGTAGTCGACCACTGGCACTCGCAAAGCGATTGCCAAGAATAGGCTGGGACTCAGCAGTTCGGACTGGTGGAAGTCCTAGAGTACCAAGAATACAATCGGAGAGCACTCCACACCTTAAACCTAACCTTCTCAGTCCGTAACCATATCCGCTGTGCTGCAACTGCTTGTTTATAGTCTTACATTGTGCCGCCTGCTCCGGTTTCCTTTTTCCTGACCGAGATTTGTTGGAATTCTGTGTTTCCGCTTTTAACCCTCGTTTCTCTCTCTTTTCCTAAAATGTCACTCGTTTAATTGTCAGCCTCTCTTTATGCCTCAATCCTTCTTAATCAGTCCTTTGCATAACCACAATCTGGCCCTTGTATCTGGACTATGTAAGGCACCAATCATAAACAGCATCTTGGATTTTTTGAAGAAATACACCTGGCCCCTACCCAATAAAGCACCGTCAAGCATGCGAGAGAGCTGCATGAGAGACAGCCTTAAAGGGTAGTGCGGGGGTAGTTTTAGAGCATGCGCGATTAGGGGAAAGTCACGCACATTTCTTTGACTTTCCCCCCCTTTTGCCCGCCATCGCTCACCGCAGGTCCCCGCCGCCAGACACATAAGCGGCCCTTACACATGAAGGACCCTTATATCGTTTTGTTATGGGTACAATCCGATTAATGTTTTCTTTCTCTATCTTCATTTCTATTCTCTTTACAGTAGAAGTACGACCAGTATGTTATATGTATGTAGGCAGATAGTGCATTATGTGAAATCAATAGCACTTTTTTTTTAAAAAAAGAAGGACCCTTACACAAAGGACCCTTACAAAAATAAACCTCACAAATATGGGAAGAGTCTACTTCTAATTGAAATGAGATTTTTAGCTGTGCCCTATTATTATTTAAAAGGATATGGTGACTTGAGGATTTTGCCATAATGGCCTTAGAGTAGGAAAAGCAGAAAGTGCTATAACTCTAGTTTTAATTGTCTGGATGTACTCACAATTGAATATCAACAGTAAAAACCATATTAATAATTGAAATTATTTTTGTAGCTGTGCTGTATCAATATTTCCAAAGATATAGTGACTTCAGGATTTGACTATAATGGCCTTAGAGTAGGAAAAACAGAAGTGCTGTAACATTAGTTTTAATTGTCTGTGTGGACTCAAACTTTGATACCAAAATGGAATAGTCTATTATTAAATGAATTGAGTTATTCAGCTTTTATCTATCATTAGTTGAAGAGATATGATGACTTCAGGATTTGGCCATATTGGCCTTAGAGTAGGAAAAGCAGAAAGTGCTATAACTCTAGTTTTAATTGTCTGGGTGGAATCAATCTTTGCTAACAAGATTTAATAGTATACTAATAACTGAAATGAGTTTTTTAGCTGTGCTGTGTCAATAGTTCAAAAGATATAGTGACTTCAGGATTTGGCCATAATGGCCTTAGAGTTGGAAAAGCACAAATTGCTATAACTCTAGTATTACTGATCTGAGTGGCTTTAAATTTTAAAAGAGAAAATAATATAGAATCTTAATAATGGAAATGAGATTTGTAGCTGTGCTACATCATTATCTCCAAAGATATGGTAAATTCAGGATTTGACAATAAGTGTGCACATATTTTACATCAACCCTAGTGCAACTCAGGCATTACCTGGTGGAATGACATGAAATAAACTTTTGGAATAATTTTTTTTATTATCAAAAACATTATTCCAATAGTTTTTTTCATGTCATTAAAACAATTGATGCCTGAGTTGTACTGGGGGTGATATAAAATATGTGCACAGTAGTCAGAGGGGCCATACTGCAACTCAGGCATTACATGGTGGAATGACATGAAATAAACTGTTGGAATAATTTTTTTATGATCAAAAACATTATTTCAATAGTTGTTTTTATTTAATTCCACCAAGTAATGCCTGAGTAGCACTAGGGGTGATGTATAATATGTGCACACTAGGGAGAGGGGCTATACTGCAACTCAGGCATGAATTGGTGTAATGAAATAAAATCAATTGTTTTAATAATGTTTTTTATGATCAAAAACATTATTTCAACAGTTTATTTCATGTCATCCCACCAAGTAATGCCTGAGTTGCAGTATGGCCCCTCTGACTACTGTGCACATATTTTACATCACCCCTAGTGCAACTCAGGCATTAATTGGTGTAATGACATGAAAAAAACTATTTTAATAATGTTTTTGACCTTAAAAAACGTTATTAAAACATTTTATTTCATGTTATTCCACCATTTAATGCCTGAGTTGCACTAGGGGTGATGTAAAATATGTGCACACTTATTGCCAAATCCTGAATTCACCATATCTGTTCAACTGATGATAAATCACAGCTAAATAACTCAAGTCAATTATTAATAGAATATTATATTTTGGTATCAAAATTTGAGTCCACATAGACAATTAAAACTAAATTTTACAGCACTTCTCACTGCAAAAAAAACTTGATCAACTGCCTGCAGTTGACATTCAGCATGCTCCAGCCAAGCTGCCATCCAAACTCCACATATTTGCATATTTAGATTTTTTGGCACAGTCACTGTGCAATGTGCACAGTGACTGTGCATCCAAGCTTGGTTGAATCAATATTGGAGAAAGGTTTGAGTAACACCACAAGCTTCACTTGAGTTTCAGCATGTCAACTGCAGGCAGTTGAGCATGTTTTTCCCACAGTGTCTGCTTTTCCTACTTGAAGGCCATTATGGCCAAATCCTGCAGTCCTCATATCTTTTCAAATAATGATAAAGCACAGCTAAAAAAATCATTTAAATTATTATTATAATACTTAATTTTTTTGATCAAAGCTTGAGTCCACCCAGACAATTAAAACTAGATTTATAGCACTTTCCACTTTTCCTACTCTAAGGCCATTATGGGCAAATCCTGAAGTCACCATATCTTTTGAAATAATGAGACAGCACAGCTAAGAAACTCAATCTATTTAGAAATATGCTTTTTACTGTTGCTATTCAATTTTGAGTACATTCAGACAATTAAAACTAGATATATAGCACTTTCTGGCCTTTCCTACTCTAAGGCCATTATGGCCCAATCCTGAAGTCACCATATCTTTTCAACTAATGAGACAGCACAGCTAAAAATCTCAAGAAAATTAGTAATAGAATATTCAATTGTGGCATCAAAGTTTGAGTCCACCCAGACAATTAAAACTAAAGTTACAGAAATTCTGCTTTTCCTACTCTAAGGCCATTATGGCAAAATGCCGAAGTCAACATATCCTTTTAAATAATAATAGGTAAAAGCTAAAAAATCATTTCAATTAGAAATAGATTATTCCCATATTTGTGAGGCATATTTTTGTAGGGGTCCCTTTTGTAAGGGTCTTTATTTTTTTTTAAAAAAGTGCTACCAATTTCACATAATGCACTATCTGCCTACATACATGTAACATACTGGTTGTACTTCTACTGTAAAGGGAATAGAAATGAAGATAGATAAAGAAAAAATTAATTTGATCGTACCCATAACAAAACAATATAAGGGTCCTTCAAGTGTAAGGGCCTCTTATGTGTCTGGCGGCGGGGACCTGGGGTGAGCGATGGCAGGCAAAAGGGGGGGAAAGTCAAAGAAATGTGTGTGACTTTCCCTAAATCGCGCATGCTCTAAAACTACCCCCGCACTACGCTTTAAGGCTGTCTCTCATGCAGCTCTCTTGCATGCTTGACGGTGCTTTATTGGGTAGGGGTCAGGTGAAGAAATAGTGGGTTTCAAAGTTGAATTGTGCATGCATGCAGACCATTTTGCAGAAAATATTTTCTACAAATCTTTCTGCCTGAATTCATTCAAGATTTGTTGTGAATGAATGCATGCAGAACAGAATTCATATGTTTCACTTCCCTCCTCCAAAAAGTATACTTTACCCCTTCAATTCAATGTTTTCTACATTCTGCAAAAAGATCTGCATGCCTTTCAGAGTCTACTTTGAAACCCACTAATAAGTGATAACACCTACTCTTTGGGTGAGCCTTTATGAAGAAAAAGGCAATCTGTGAACAAATTGGGGCAGTAGTTTGGGTTCACTCAGACCATCTCCACCGCAGGAGGTGACTCCACCACAGGAGGTGACTCCACCCCAGGAGGTGACTCCACTGCAGGAGGTGATCTGGGTCGCTAAATCTCTGATTTGGCAGCTGCGGCACAGTTTTAGCACCGGCAGCCCACACAAATTTTGCACCACAAGGTTCTATAATGAGAAGTATATTTGCGTGAAAGAGAATCCCTGTATCCCCCTACTTTCATACCCTTTTAGGTCACCATAAATTTTAACAAAAAAATAAAAAGTTTCTTCACAATGGAACTCACCAATCCTGATCCAGGCATACTACACCTCCCATTTCAACAAAGGCAGCTCATCTCCACTGCACACACCTGGATGAATGCAGCAGTCCAAGCGGTGACCTTTCTTCTGGATGAAGAAACCCCAGAAGCCACCAGCAATGGTGGATCCAAACCTGGAAAACGTGCAAATCTCAAATGCAGTTTTGATGAAACCTATGAAAAGCTCTGCAGCCATTATTTTTCCAGACAGCCACTCTACTCCAATGAAATCTTCCAACAGTGCTTCCACATGGCCCGATGTAAGACTCAAAAGGTGCTGTGAAACACTTTTGCTGAATTGAGAAGGGGATGGATGAGTTGTAAGCTCTGCTCTTCTATGCTATCAGAAAACAAGACCACCAAGATTGCTTGGCAGTTTATTTATTGTGATAGGGATGGTCTGGTTTGAGATGGCTGTGGACCAAGTGAGGTAAGATATTTATGAGAGTGAGTGGAGTTTGATTATGATGATGAGTGTTGGTGATGAGTGAT
>SMGU01001132.1:0-10383 GCA_004348175.1 Puccinia novopanici
AAAAAAGGAAAAAGAAAAATACAGCCCTTACAGAAAGAAAAAAGGAATGGAATGGTAGGAGAGGAGACAAAAAAAAAAGGAAGAATGCTGTGACGGTATTGGTAGCGAGAAGTAAGACTTGAGAAGAAAACAGCTAGGAAGGATGCGACAAAAACACGACGTAGAGAAATAATGAAAGAGAGGAAGAATAGAAGCTCTATGACTCGATCATCAACATTGAGACAAAAATAACAGTCGTCCATGAAGAGAAAAAAAATCAAAATAAATAAATAAATTAGACAAGGAGAGTGATGTTTGATAGATATGTATATATATATATTTGTGAGTGAGTGAGACAAAGTGCAGAAGTAACAAAGAAAGAGGGACGGATGGGTGTATATATGGATGAGGAGGGTAAATGGACAGGGAGGGGGGCCACAGCGAAATCTACAAATAAGAATAAAAGATCAGTTTTGCTTGAACGGACGAAGAGGCAAGCAATGGATAGATAGACCCACCCCAAAGAAAATAACCACAATACATAAAATGAGAGATGATTGACCTTGAAGTTGCTGCTTTTGGTGGAGACGAACACGATTGAAGAGTCGTTACTGAGATGGAAGAATAATGTACATCATGCTGGTCCCCCACTCAAGTCGATTACTGTCCGAAGAACCGGCAGCTCATCCTCCATCATACCCATTACGCAACAGATATATAGCGAAGGGAAGAACCGAATCTTGCCCAACCTACACCACACCCGATTCTACCGCTTGTTCAGCTTTTTGGTCCCCATTCTTGACACCATCAAAAAACCTTCTCATTCTTCTTCTTCTTCTTCTTCTTCCTCAATGGCGACCGATTTGAATGTTGGAGTCACTCTGGGATTGCCGCCTCTCCAATTGCCAATCAACCCAGCAGCCGAAGAATTGCCGGAGGTAGCCGAAAGAATATTGGAGGCAGTTGATGATGAAGAGGAATGGGGCAGTGTCATCGGGAGACTATGTGGTTTTTGGATGCTAGAATCTTTCACCGGCAACTTGCCCTCCATCTTGACAAAACCGGCATCGGATTTCACCTCCAACCCGGCGGATCCGCTTGCTCGGTCGGCTGTGGTACTCAGGAGGTTCCTGCTTTTGACGCCCTGCCCGATCCCACCTTCATATCGTCCGCACTCATCATCATCGTCATCCATGTCAACCCATTCCCCCTCTTCCTTAGCCTTGCTAGCAAATACATCTCTCAATTTCGGCCCGCCACTTGAACGATTGCGCGATGATGATGATGGCCCGTCCGCAATCGAGTTCATCAGATTCACGTATGACAACACCGAGCTGTTAGCACCCCCAATCGCGGTATTATTAAATTTGCTCGCAATCGGAGATTGATTTGACCGGGCGAAAAAGGCTTGCGTGGGTGTCCCAAACACTGAATGAGGCTTATGGGCCATGAAAATTGTTCGTGTTCCGCCACCGGTAGCAGCATTTTGATTACTTGTACCTCCACTCCCCAAACTGGGTCGGGACTGACTCTTGTCAAAGGTATCACCCGATAGTTTTCGAAATGCGCTTTGTCTGGCAGCGTCGGTTTTTGAACTAGAATCATCCAAATCCGACATGACAGATGTCTCATTCTTCCCTCCCTGGTTTTCCTCGCCGCCATCGTCCTCCTCTTCAATCGTTTCTCCAACGTCATAGGCATTGTTGGGGGAATGTAGGCGATGTTCATCTGGACCACCACCAGATGATCTCCGATTCATCAACTGGGTTCCTTCATCTGAAGACAAGGAGGTCCGAACAGATGATGTCACCGAAGATGCTCTGGGTTGACGGGGACGAGGAGGACCAGAACCTGAAGTGGCAGGTGCTGTGACACGTCTGACGGTGGTCCCTGCAGATGGCGTGCGGCGGGCATAACCTGGGTGCATGGCGGAAGCTGAGTGAGGGGTCAGAAGCTGCAAAGCAACAGCCGAATGACGCGAGCCAGTGGAGCTGATCGAACCATGCCGCCCATGAGCATCATGGCGTCTATTGCGTCCTGGACCTTCCATAGAGCCTCGGTTCGGGTTGATCATATGATGCGAGAGGTTAGACGAGTGGGCACCGTGTTCACTACCTGGAGTGCGTGCATCGGTGCCAGAGCCGAAAGACGCCCGACTGGAGCCACTTCTGCGCTTAGATGTTGCCTTGGAAGCGTTGGTAAGATCTAGTGATAGCTGACGAGTTGATTGCAAAGACGACCGACGCGAACCCTTGCTAGGGCGGCGATGGACTACAACCGAGCCACTGACGGACCTCAAGGCCTGCAAGTCTCCAGCCACTTTTCGACTCTGAAATTCCGATCCCCGACTCGAAGAGGCCACCGAGACTCCAGTGCCTCCGTTAGGACTATGGTTTTGGCCAGCTATTCGAGTTGGGGACGTCGTCGAATGGCCGTAGTTGATCATCATGGCCATGTTTTGCTTGCGCTTGCGGCGATCCTCGTTAAACCAAAATCTGAAAGTGGAAAACAGGTTGCCTTTGGGTCCTTTTGTGCGACCATGTTTCATTATCTTGATTTCAGAAGGGCTAGGCTCATGACTACTGGTAACGATCTCAGCCAAGGAACTAGTAGCAGGACTCGTATCCTTGACACTTTCCCGCTCTTCTGCCTTGAAGTTTGGTCCTGGTGGATTCGATTTTCCACCGGGTGAATGCGGCTTGGGAGTAGAGAATGAATCGGGATGATCAGTGGGCATATTTGGCGACACCCTGTTGAACGAAGAAAATGAGCCAGACAGCGAAGGTGTAGTAGTGCTGACAGATGGTTCATTGGTGAGATTATATAAAGCAGTATCACCATCATCTTTAGTCCTGACAGGAGACTCGTGTTTTCTTGATGGAGTTGAAGGTCTGGAGGCAGGTAGACAACTTCCAACTGGCACGTCTAATTCTTTTGGCTTGTGCCCACTTTTTTCGGCGGGTTTTTCCGATCCTCCCGAGGATTGATGGAGCATCAGGCTGGCTGGAAGAGGAGGAAGGGAGGGAAGGAGGGTTTTACGAGAGAACAAACCAGACAGGGGCAAACTACCGGATGTTTTTGAATGTTCTTCCATCCTGCTCTCCCTCTCTCGAGCCTTGATATCTTTCTTGGAGATCTTCTCAGGCTTTTCGTCTCCATCATAATTGGAGCTCCCTTCTCGACTGCGAGACTTAGAATGTTTGTCTTCGGCGGTTTTCTTGGTGCCGAGGGCATGTGTTGCACGGTGCAGCATACTAACTGACTGACTTCGTTTGCGTTGATCAGCGGTTGGTTTCTTTGCCGGTGGAGCTGCCAAGTCAACCGTAATAAAGGGGGTTTCTTTGTCGGAGCCAGAGAGCGTTTCCATCTTCGCGGAGGAAGTGCTGGAGCGGGCATCATCGTTGAAGTTGTGGGTAGTAGCGGCCGGCGGATTGTTCTTCGAAGATCCAAAGCTCGCCCTTAGATTCAGGTATGATCGATGTCCACTCAGGTGAGCGCTTTCTTTACTAGCCTCTTTTTCAGCGTTGGTTAAATTGAGCATTGGCTCCATCTGTATAGAGCTCGTCGTCGCTTGCTTCGGTTTGCTGGGGATAGTCGGCTTCTTGAATAAGTTAGAAGTCTCTGGAACAGCTTTTAGGGAGTATTTTGAAGGGTCTTCTGGGGGATTGGTTAACGATACAGTGGGGGCCTTAGATGAGAGTAAATTAGGGGCCGAAACTGCTTCTGAAGTAGGCACGAAACCGTCCCTGTTCAAATGTTCGGGGGACTGAATTTCAAGCGGGGCGTTTGAGCTGAAAGGATCTTTGGTGGTATTGCGATTGGAATCCGCTTCTGCATCGTCCCGATTGATAGTTTGCTTCTCCTTCTTCCTTTTCAGTAGCCACCATAGTGCTCCTGATGAGTCACAGCCGTAAGACTGTACCGAATGGATAATTTGGCCCATATCAAACCCCAGTACACTCAGCGATGTCAGAAAAGTCATATCATCTTGGCTTAAAAGGGGAGCTTGAGTGGTAGCCTTTAATGCTCCAACATAGTCAACAACCACTGTCATTAAAGAGGAGGGGGAAAGACGGGCTTGATTGGTGGTAGGAGTGTTGAAGTCGGATGGACTATCCTCGAAAGGACCTATCCGCTCTGATAGGGTACTCCCAACCGAACGTCGCTTAGTACGAGATGGCGTACGGATTTGAGGGTGTGCCAGGGAGGAGGGGATGCTAGCAAGAATGGACAAGGGGCGAGGTTTTGATGCACCAGCTTTGCCATTCGGATGGCCCGTGTTGGGTGACTGAGATGGGTCGCTAGGATTCTCCCGCTCGGAATTCAGCGATAAGAACTTCGAATCAAATGGGGATGTATCACTTTCGTTCTCGGCGTGTGTGGGGAGATGTTGTGATGGGTTGTATGGAATTGAGGACTGCGAGTTTTTGATGGTTGAATGAGAACTATTGGAGTGTTTCAGGAGCGAAGTGGGTTGGCAACCTGACGCGGAGTTTGACTTTGCAGAACCTGCTGAGCAGTCGGAAGATGAAAGACCTAAGTCAGGGATTACGAGCATCTGAGCTGGTAGATCCTCAGATGTGACAGGCGAACTTGTATTACTCCGTCCCGAGGACACACTCAAATTACTTTCTTTGCTGCTAATTCCAGATGCATCCGAGTCCACGACAGAATGGCTGGATTGATTGGCATGGTTGGATGGGATAGGTGGAGAGCCTCTTGAAGACGTCTGAGGAGGCTGATCAGCGGAGGCAAGGGTTACAAACGTAGTAGGCGGTGATTTGGGCAACTGCTGAGCTTCTTCAATGATAGGTGATGGTCTACAAAGTGGTTCGCCTTCGCCGTACGTGTGCTGTAAGGGTGGAGTGGTGAACCAGGGATGCGAAAGGATTTTTTCGATTGATGGCCGGGCTTTGGGGTCCTGCTTGAGGATGGATTGGATCAAGTTACTAGCCTCTGCGGGAGAAAGCGAGTCGCATATAAGTCAGACGTCACAGCTCATCTTTCCTGATCTGAAGGGAAAGTGGGTGGGTGTATATGAGTTTTATCCCAAGGGTGACATGGAACATACCGTTGCTGATGAAGTTTGGAATTTCAAAGTGGCCGACCATAATCATCGCTTTCATCTGCTCCTCGTCATCATCGTCAAACGGGAGGCTGCCAGTAAGTAAGGCATGGAGGATGATCCCTAAAGACCAAATGTCAACCTCTGCAGAAAAGGACATGAGATTGAATTAGTATGACTCGATAAATGACCGAATGAGCTGGAAGAGGGCAGCTTACCTTCGCCCAGATATTTCTTTCCCGCAAGCATCTCCGGAGCTGCATAACCGGTTGTACCACAGAAGGTGTCTAGCAGTTTTCGAGGTTCGAATTCGCGACCGAAACCAAAGTCGGCCAGCTTTGGATTACATCGTTCATCCAGTAGGACGTTCTCGAGTTTAAGGTCCCGATGGACAACACCCTTGCGGTGGACATAGCCGAGGCCGAGACAGATCTGCCCAAAGAGACGGCGGGCTTCGAATTCGGTAAAGCGGGTCTTTTCGACCAAATAGTCAAACAGTTCACCCCCGGGGCAGAGTTCGGTGATGAGCCAGATGGAGTGCTCGGTGGCGATGACCTCATAGAGTTGGACCACGTTGGGATGATGCAACCGCCGGTGATGATGGATTTCACGAGTGAGGAGGGGCGGTGATGATGATTTGGGAATGTGCTTGATTGCCACTCGGGAGCCCGTTAGACGATGAATACCGAGTCTGACTGTACCAAAGCTGCCTGTGAAAAAAAAAAAAAAAAAAAAATGAAAATCGTAAGCCACAAGCAGAGAGAGAGAGAGAGAGAGAGTCAGGAACGGGTGGATGAGTCATAAATTGAATGATGCATGAATAAGCCAAGATCGGACTGGATGACTAACCTTCTCCAATGATCCTGCCGAGAGTGTAGTTGCCAATCACCTTGAGTTGCGTTGAGTGTAATTCGTTGCTGAGTTCTTGATAAGCCAAGACGAGCTAAAGAATTATTTTTTTAACAAAGTTGAAAATGAGTTATCTTGGGAGGGGAGCGCTGGATGAAGGGAGAAGAGTGGGGGCAGGGCAAGAACGAGCAGAAAAGGGGCGGAAGACTTACTTGGGCTTTCTCGCCGCTGGGTTTGGATGGATTACCACCATGACGACCTCGATTCATGAAGGGAAATAATGAGTGTGGGTGTTGCGGTGTGGAATGGAGCAAGTTCGAGGAGGGACAAGTGGTGCTAGGGTGGGGCTGTACTGGGACTGGAGCCGGGGATGAAGACTTGCTGCGTTCTGGTTCTGGTTCTTGCAATTCAATCGATGATCGCGAAACCAATAATCTCAACAGTTCTTTTGTGTGAAAACCCGCGACTTTGAGTTAAAGAATCGCAGTGCGTGGTGAGTTTCCGATTCAGCTGATTTGATAAAGATTATGCGTTGAGATGTATCGTCAACCTCGGACGCGTTGCTGACAGCTGGCTGTAAATTAATTGTGTGTGTGGGTGTTTCCTAAAACCGACGGTCGAGGAAAAAGATAAAAGATTGTGAGCGGGCAGACGTCGACAGAGAGACGAAAAGATAATGCTTCTGAGGATTCGAAGCGGGAATGGAGCGAGGAGAGACAGAGTCTTGACTCTTGATGATCTTAAACAAGTGTGCCAAATGTATTTTGTAAATGCATACTCTCATCCCCCATATACCGCCCGTTTCCAAGAGTTTCCCCTCAGAAGAAACTGATGTCGCCCCCTTGAAGAAAACGGCCTGAGGCCATGTACAACGTGCCTCCACACGATCAACGGCACAACTAACCGATCGAACTCCACCCATGTTCTTGGGTGGAATTCCGCCCCTCCCGGAGTACTTCCAGTACGTAGTCCAACGGCCGCTGACATCATTCATGCCTCCCTTCAAGTTGAGGGGGAAGGAGTCACCCGTGAACAACACGACCAAGCCCTTTACCAATCCTGTTTTTCATTCATGCATACAGGAAGAACGCACCCGGTAGAGCCTCAGCACAATGCTCCCCATTGCTCTCACAGTTGTACCCCACACCCTTCTAGGTTCCCGGCCAGCCGGAAGAGTGATCTCCAAGAACGACACTGTGCATCCTCACACTGTATTGTACCCCCCTTCCTCGGGCCCCACAAAAATCGCAAGGAAAACCCCTTTCAGATCAGGAGTAACTTTTCTTATTGAGTTTGGAAAGAAATTCGTCTCCCAGATTTCTCATCTGATAAATAGAGACCAGGCTGGCAGGAATTGGTTTTTTGGGGGACAAGAAATAAAATTCTAGACTTTGTTTTAAATTCTTCATCTTGTTCATCAGTTTGAAGATCAAAAAAAACAAGACACCAACTAGGATTGGAATTCTTCTTTCGCCTTCTTTTTTTCTCAGCAAACTATGCTCTCTGACACAATGAATTGAATGACTTGATTTTTACATTGACAAAAAGGGATTGAGCTGACTTGAATCTCAGGATACAACATAATATCACCACAGAGCAGTGAGTATGCCTCAGATAGTTTGCATATCTATAATATACTGACAGAAACGAGAAAACTTTCATGGGCTACACAGAATATTTCGAATAAATCAAAGAGAAGGAACAACATGGCTTGGAATCTATCATTACCCAGCAACCTGGATCCAGACAGACCAATTTTGCATAGCGATAGAAATGTAAAAATTCTATCTACTAGAGCCATTTGTGGTAACAATCTACTGTGCCTTGGAAGCTCCGATCCCAGGAAACTTCCCGTTTTTGATGTCGTCTGGATAGATACAGGTTAAGACCATCAAACATATCATCAGTGACATCTTGAAAGACCAGGTCAATGTGGGAAGTTTTATACATAATAATCGGGCTTACCAAAGAATAATTTGTAAGCTTTTCTCCAAGCTTCCTTACCGCCAGTTTCAATCACATCACCATGACTTGAGACCGAGGAAAAGGAAAAGGCAACATGAGGAAATAAAACTTAAATAGCGGTATCCAATATTCTACCACATGGGGGGAAAACAAGATTGTCACTAACCATGGAATTATTCGATCAAAGTCCCATTGATCCACTTTGTATACAGAATGGGCCATGGATCTAATGGATCACCAAAAACAGCAAGCAAGCATCCATCAGTTTTTCGATGAAGGAAAGAGACCTCATTTGTGATCTGCAAAGCATTCAATTATTGTGGGACTTACGTCTTGTTGACTGCTGCAAGGTTGTAGACGAAACGTTGGTGGAAAACCGAGTCGGGCTTCAAGGTGCCAAACCAATTAGTGAAGTTGGTGGCAGATTCCTTGGATTTGGAATACTATTGATTCATTCAGAAAAGACCAAAAGGCATCCAGTATACTCATTATTGTGTCGGCATGAATGATTTGAAAGGATATTATGAATCTGGAATGACCTGTTCGTTCGCAGGCAAGTTGAAGAGCAAATCAGCTTGAATAAGCGTCTTGCTGGGCGCGTGGAGAAACGCGATATCCTACATGGGGACGGATCGGAGTGAGGTTAGTGCAGGGTCGAGAGGGGAGATTTTGGACAATATTGTGAAAGGAATGAGACGGACTTTATTGATAAAACCATCAAAATATTCCGCCTTGATCTCGTCCTTGAGGACTTGATCGTCATATTCCATCGGGTTGTGGTCTTTGTCCGCAGTCCATTCGTGTACGTTGATACCCAGCTTCTTGGCGGCACCCTCTGGGCCGTACACTTTTGCTTCCGGGTAGGCCTCCGTGTATTGGGTGGTAAACCCGGTATGTTCCATGTCTCCAACAGCAATGTATCTATTAAGTCCATTCCATCAGTCACTTTTTTTTTTGTATTGGATGAATTTTTATCCTTTTCGGGAAATGCAGATGAGGAGAATGTGTTGGCTCACTTGACGGGACCGAGTTCGTCGATCTTCTGGCGAGTCTCGTCCGTCAGAGGCGTCGAGGCCAACAGCCATACGGACGAATTGGACAACTTGATGGCGGTCGATCGGCCACCAATTGGCGCAACTCCCATGCGTTTCTAGCAATCATCAGAACGAGATAAAGGTTTTAGCAAAGTCAACAGGGTGCAGAGTTTTGGGAAAGTATTCTCACAAAGGGTTTTGAGAACGTGAGGATCGTCCCCTTGATGACTTCTCGGATCTACACATAAGATGAGATAGATCAGGGGGGGAAAAGATTGACTTGGCCAATAAATTGGTGTAGCATATTTGAAGGTCGCTATCGATGTATTGAGTATGACTCACTGAGACATCTGTCATGATGGAGCTTGGGAAGATACGACCGTATTGAGGACTCGTTTGGAGGGATGTTGTTCTGTACACAGGGAGGGTTGAAAAATAATCTAGCGGGTCAGCCGCGTGTGCGCGATCAGATTAAAATGGCCAGAGTCGACCGGAAAAAAAGCACATGTTCATTTTTGTACTGATTTAAATATTTTCCAGTTCCAGACTTGAAACACTGGAATCCCATTATCATCGCTGCGATTTCCTATCATATTCTTGGACAGCATCCGCAGAACAAAGTTGGGGCTTTCCCAGCACAGATGCGAGGATCGGGAGGATACACGGGTAGATGAAAGAGCTCGACTGGTCACGGGTGAGTGCAATCACACGAGGTTGAAGACCCCCCCTGCTAAGAAGAGAAAATCCTAAAGGGTAAGGCTTCCTAGTCGGCCTTCCGACCGGTAGGGCAGTACCATCTCGTCTCGAATAGATAAATAAAACAATTTATGTATCATAAAAGTCCCGGACCTCGGTCGACCCTCGGGACTCGCGTACCGCCCATGCCTTTGTCACGCGTCGATGGGTTTCATCCATTAACTGGTCGCGGCAGCGGATACAATCACTGTCTACAGAATACATGTGCAATAAATATACTGGCGCGGCGATATGGGGAGACCCCAGGGTCAAGACTCAAGATGGCATCAGATTGGGTGAGGCGCCGTAGGGCGCCGTTGCAAAGATTGAAGCATCATCCGGTGTGTACAATATCAATTTCCTGCTCTTAGCAGGGGCGTTCTCCCCCAAGGAACTCACGACAAGCCCTGTACCAGACGGCTCCTCCCTCGCAGCCTTTTTCCGGCGGACAAGCCAGCGGTTGTTTGACCAGGCCTGCTTGTTGTTCGTTGTTGACTTTCTAGACCGCTCCACCTTTTTCAAGCTACCAACTCACCAGCACACATCCTTCGACATATATATAAATACATAAATATCCTACCAGCAACACCAGGTTTATTCACGTTCCGACCAACCACCCTTGCAAGCAAACCATGCAATTCTTCAGCTTTATTGCCCTCGTGACGCTGCTCTTCATCCAGAGTCAAACTGTCCATTCCACCTTCATATGTAACAACCCCAAAAAACTGAAGGCCAACAAAGGTTACTGCTCCAGAG
>SMGU01001133.1:0-17868 GCA_004348175.1 Puccinia novopanici
ATGCAGCATAAAATTAGCAACTTTTTTGTAAATTTAGCAATAAATGAACCCCCTTAATGTAACTGCCCATCATTGACTCTGGGCTTCATGTTTTTCTGTTATTTTTGCTGAATTAACAGAATCACATAGGTCTCTATGATGAACCATGACTATTTTCTGTACTTGGTCTGAAAGATGGAAGCTCCCATGACTATTTTCTGTTTAAGTCATGATCAATCACCTGCCTTAGCTTCTTTCAAGGCGGAGACATGAATATTTGCTCTAATGAATCCAGTATAAACTGTGCAAATAACATTCATCTATGCACAAAATTCTACCAACCTTTAAAAAAGTCAACTTAAACCTATCTCTTCCTTTTGTCCTATCTGCCACAGAAGAGGTGTAGGATGGCAATTCTATTTTATTTTTGATTTGCCAGCTTTCTGATCCCAAAAACTGGGGCAATTTACAAATTCATGAAAAATAAGCCCAGATCACTTGACCATGCATTCACTACCACATGTCCGCGCCTGCATGGCCAACTGAGGAGATCAGTTTTGTACATAATTTGCCTTCTCACTTCTCCCTTCTTCACTTGAAATTTCGCCTATTGCTCTAATGTTCTAAATTCGGTTGCCATGATCTCATTTCCTCACACTGCAAGGGAATCGTTTTCTCAGTGGGCCGCACTTGGCATACCCTCGCCCCGAACTAAGACAAAAAGATAGCTCGGATCCCAGTCGGTCTTGAGCGTCATGGTTCCTGTGACCATGATAGTAGAAATTAAGCAGGTTTGGGGTGAAACTGAACGATGATTCTGAGTTTAAGCTTGGTGAATCGTAGCAAAGCTACCAGCGTTTGCTTGCTCACCGGAGTGGGCTATTTGGTTCTTGATGAACGGGTTGTTGGAGATGGGCTGCTAGGCAGTGATAAGACAAGCCTCGGAATCCAAATACTTTGTACAGGTTGTGCACTCCAGCTTGGCGACTGCCACTCACGCCATGCTTGCCGTACGGCTGTACTTAAAGCTTCTTTTTTAATTTATCCCTATCCCAATCTACCCATTGACGCGCAGACAAATCATCTTGCTGGCCCATTGATTGAGTCTTCAGAGAATGATTTAGCGAGGGCCCTAGTAATACCGTATTAATCACCAGCGGCACCAGCTTCGAACCAACTGTCTCTTAGATATTATCTCTGTTCAATCCAGAACAGCCTCCCTCTAATTTAAGACTGAAGATATAAACAATCAATCCGCACAACCAACTCCGCTTCGTTTATCGCAGTGCCCTCGACAAGCCTCGCCCCAATTCATTGGCCTAAATTATTGTATTCCAGCTAGTTCGCCAAACTAAACCAATTTATTTCTTCAGGCCCCGTTGCTTTCGGAAGACTGGCACCTTGTGGTACGTCAAAAAAATATACCCTGTTGTCAATACATTCATGAAGGATGAAGAGACACACCTAACAATTTTCATTTGGAACACTTTCAAGACTGGTCCGCCTGGTCAAATAATGCAATTTTGAGAAACCGCACGCTCACCTTCCGCAAGGGCTTCTCAAGCACAACTCACGTACGCCCTTCGTTCTGATTCTCGCTATCTTATCCGCAAGTTCATTTGGAGGAATAACCGTGTCCTTTTCATTCCCAGATCTGTATCCTTTTCACATCTGTTGACTCCGAAAACCTATACGACCATTTGTTAAGCAATGGCTTTTTTTATCCCCGTGCCTACTAGTGAGTTGTTTAATGGAGAAAATCATTTTTCATCAAGCTTGACGAACCCACCATCATCCTTGACTGACGGGATTGATTTCTCCCCTTTTATCATATGACTTGACCTCAGCCACTTATACCTTCCCACACAGGTCACAAGTGGTAGCAAATTTCTATGCACATACCAGTCCCGAAACCCATCCCTTCCCCCAGCCCATTGAGCTTCGCTCCTCCATCAGCGAACAAGAATGGCAAAATAGAACGGTCGCAATTTGGAAACATTTTGCTCGTTACACTTGGTCTAAGTTGCTGCGCGCATACCTCATCGTGTCCCTTATCTTGAGCTTGGTTGGCCCGCTCGCTGCCAACATCATAATCCAACGGTTAGAATTTTTTTTTTGCTTCTTGTTGGACTGCGCCATCCTGGTCACTGAGTCCGCCCCATTCCTTGAACAGAATAGTGTACACTGGCGCCGAGCCCCTCAAGTTGAACGCCAGCGACGAGGAGATTCGCCAACGAATCGCACTAATCAGACGAGGACATATGGTGAACTTCATTGTCATATGTCTCATATTCATAATCATATGGGCTCCCTACCTGGTCTACAAATCAATGGTAAGCTAGCCCTTTTTAACTTGTCACTGCCGTCCTGCTAAATCGCTGACTGATAAAACTTCACCTGAACAGGGTCGAAGACGGCTTTCAGCCTTGCTGAGCTCGTTCAATCAAGCAGATGCGGCTCTGGGTAACATGCAGGCCCTGAACTGGACCTGTAGCCGGACCTCCACCTTCCAGGCAAACGGGACTATTTTGATTGAGCTTCCGATTGCGTGCGTATAACCATAGATTTTTGTCTCGTTGGCCGTCTAAAGTCACTTGTTTCTGATCACATCTATGAAAAACACGGTGATTACATAGCTTTCTCTCCTCGCATCAACCGACGCTGTTTCACCCCACTGCCTACCTGCCTGATTACATCCGCAAAGAGCCAGCTTCGCAGGCCCCACCCCATTACGGCACCGGTACAGCACAAAATCGCCACGATTCTGAGGGCGCACCGAGAGCCGACAACGGTGCAGGTGATCGCAAAGCTTGATGCGGAGCGCTCAAAAGTCGAGGTGTTTCGAACCGGAAGCAGTAGGGGTTCTCCGTGTGGAACCGGCGCCGATATCACCCTCAATGAATAAATTCGCCTGTTTTAAATTAACACCGCACTGAACTTGAATCTGTTCTGCTAAACATGAGCGCTGGAATTCGTTTTTCTGATTTTTTTTTCCTTCTTCTTCTTCTTCATGATATTCTTGTTGCCAACATTAGCCTACGAATAAATAAGTAAATACACTTCTGATAGTTTATCACGATGGGTTTCTTGTGGTGGATACTTCAATTATACAAGCATAATTCAAAAGCCCACGACTTTCTTATGAATCTTATCTTCCTAAAACTCATTGTAGCTCTGCATCCTCTCCCTATGATTTTGATTCCAGCTTCCCAATATTTTTTATCTCTTTGTAAGATGGTAATATGACCCCATCTTACCAAACCTACCAATACCTCTTTTTTCGAAATTGGTAGAAGACAAAATTGTCCATAATTTTATTCAATTTTTTATTTCCTTCCAGAAAGGAAAATGATTATGAGGCATTGGCCTCCAATTATTTCCAAATTTCTCAGTGAAGAATGTAACTATAGATTCTCTCTGGCTTGCAACTGCTTGTTTTATTCTTTTATGTATGCTGATGCTTTATGTTGTACATAGCTGAGCTCAAATACACAGGTGTAGAAATAATGTACCAGAAGTTATATGGTTTCACCCTCTCTCATGTCAATGTGAAAATAGGAGTGAAATGAGCCAAAAAATCTTTCATTATTTCTGAGAAGTGAACCAGACACATAGTGAGCAAAGGAGTACATCATGGGAGGATGAACATGACAAGCAAAGAGAATGGAGAAACAACCAACTGAGAAGTGAGCCAGACACACAGTCAGTAGAGCCTAGAGGAGTGCATTGTGGCAGGACAAAAATGGATAGCAAAGAGACTCCAAGGAAAATTGCCTGTGGTCATGAAGCAAAGAAGAAAAGGAAATGAAATGAATGAGGAATATGAGAAAGGAGAAACACTGGCTTTAGAGATAGATACATCTGAAACCTAATCTGGTGATAAATAGATTTGAGAAACTATTCATCCTGCTTCCATCTCTTCCCCCAGAAAACTTTCAACTCTTGATGTGCAGCAGTTCCTCCCATAGTGTGACAATTTCATGAATAGACATAGGAGCTTTCCTCACCCAAATTTCACAGGAAATTAATGGCTTAGAAATGATTTTAGCATTTCAGGGTGTCTTTTGATCCCTTGAATACTGAAACACATCTTGGCCTCTTTGGAGTGATCAGGGGTTACTCATAAGTTCTACTTAATTTCATGCCAAGCAGCCTGTGTGGCTATTGTAACAGTTTGATGCACCTTTCCACGCAAGATGGACAGGGGAGGACGATAGCCAAAAAGCAAAGGGCACTTTGTGTTCAGTGTGATTGCTACCCAAAGATATATAATCTTGCAAATTGTAACTTTTGGTCCAGAAATCACAACCATGAGCTTAAACAACATGAAAGCCCCAAGCAACTGCAAGCAGATTTTGCCTAAGAGTGGTGAGCTCATTAATGGTGTATGAAACTGAAAGAAAGGCGGAAGCATGACGTTCAAAGATCTGCTTTCCTGAGCACAGCTTGCTTGTAGACAGGTCCCTCTGAGGACCGAGGCTCCGGGACGTCCTACCCCGGGTGTGTCCCGAGCGCTGACTGAGCCCCGTGGGTAGACCAGTAGGACTGGCCTCAGCAGATTTCTTGGTAGCAACGGTGACGATGTTTACATTATTACATGCCATGACCCATCGCGACGTGCACCCTTTATCTACGAGGCCAGGTGAGTAGAGCAATCCTGATTGCGAGGAGAGACTATCTTGTGCGCGTCTGTATTCACCGTGGCGTGCAATTATTTTTTTTGTCAGGTCGCGCTTTCATTCTCGCCATGTGCCGATCCTGCTCGAGAGTCTTTCAACTAATCTAAAGTCGACGTGATTCCTTTTCGCTGGTAGTAACTTTCGTGGTTCGTTGGAAACACTCCGCATCACCGACGCTCCGGCAGGCTCCTTCTCAAAATGTCCTTCTCCGCCGCCCCCGCAGACGACGGGCCTTCGCTTCCAACCCCCGAGGTCCTTGCGAAAGATGTACCCGTTGCAACGTCCGGTCGGTCTTTGGGGGCAGCGAATCTAGCAAAGAACACTCCTGCGGCGTGTGTGTCCCCCCCAGGCGATAGTCCGTCCAATTATAACCCCCAGCCTCTCAAAGTTAACCATCCCTCCCAGCATCCTTGGATCGTTCAAGCTCAAACTCTCTCCATCCTCACCTTCTGCGCCGTTTGGGGCCTTCTCACAAGACTCGGGATCACCGCTATCGGGAATTTCCACGGCCAAAATGTCTTCAGTCTGTTGCTGGTACAAGTCGCGGGCTGCTTAGTAATGGGCACATCGGTTACCCTTCAACCAAGATTCGGTAAAATGTTAATGCTATTCTCCCTCTGTCTCTTTTCCACAGTCCATTTCTTCTTACCTTTGACTGACTATTGCTTTGTTTTTATTACGTGCCTCCCAGTCATCCGTTACTATACTTGGGAATTACCACGGGCTATTGCGGCTCAGTAACCACGTTCAGCAGCTGGATGCTACAAGTTTTCCAAACATTCAGCAACACGTCTCACTTTTCGCGTGGCAGGTTTAGTGATGTAAGCCTTTGTTTCTCAACCCTTAATCATGAAATTCCATTTTCAGGGCACAAGTTTATTGCCTCATGCTTTCCCCAATGCACATCAGTTCTTAGACGGATTAAACCTGACATACGTGACAATTGGGCTCTGCCTCTTTGCGCTGCAAACGGGCTTCGTCGTCGGAAGCTTTATCGAAACGATCATCACCTCAATGGCGGGTCGAACCAACCTCAGAACCTCGACATGCATCTCACGAAGTCCAAGTTACGCAGCCCGGAAAATATCCATGGTTGTTCTCACTCTGGCCGGTCCCCTGACCTGGCTGGGATCACTTGTGCTCTGTATTTGGGGACCAATACGGTGGCGGGGCCCGGTAACCTACAGTATGGCAATTGTTCCGACAGGGACAATCTTACGGTACTACTTCGCTAAACTAAATGCGCGACCATTCTCGACCAGACATGGGTTCCCAACCGGCACTTACCTGGCCAACGTGGTTGGCACAGGCCTACTGGCCTTATTCTCCGCATTACAACATACCTCGGCTGCGCGCACCAATCTGGAATATTGTGCTGGTTTGCAAGGATTGAGAGACGGCTTTTGCGGCGGTCTGAGTACCATAAGCACCTTCTTCTTGGAACTACATCGGGCTGGCCCATGCCGTCAAAACTTCCGCTATGCTCTTGCCAGCTGGATATCAGGTCAACTCCTCTGCCTCTCACTCTTTGGCATATACTTCTGGTCTCATGATCCTCAAGAACAGTGTGCTTTCCCAAGTGATGAAACCGTGCCTCCCGTCCTTCGTCCATGCAAAGCACTCTCCCGTATCTTATCTTGACTAATCTTCCACTTTCCAACCTCTTTGGCACCTTTTTATCATATGGTTATCGGGAGCGAACTCTTAATCCTCAATTTCAAAATCAGTGTCCAAGTTCTTCAATTATGCAGACGCATCTTTTCTTTATCTTCTCAATAGTGCTGATATACCACCGTTTCGCGATGTGTACATAATAAAAAAAATACAAATAGAGGAGTTTATCTGCTGCGTGTCTCACTTTGGTTCAGCTCTGATGAATTTACCATCCTCATGGATCCTCATGGATGGAGGAGTAAATTCTCTCGTTCGAAACAGCGGCCAGTTCCAAACCGAACCGGCCCACAACTTTGGGCGAACTGTCGACATAGACAGCAGAACGCGTGGTCAGTGTTCATAGCACCATGGGCACCGCAGGGGACTTCTTGTCTACTGGGGGACTTGAGAGCTCATTGTCGCTATCACTTACAGAACACGCTGTACCACTGAAGGAACTGTCCGATAACAATAAGAAGGATAAAGAATTCCGGCTTGCTTGCAGTTGGCCTGCTATTCCATTACCATGTGTCGTGGGCGTCGGCAGGCTGCCGCCGGAGCCTCGGGGTGCGGGACCGCCGGAATGGATGCAGTGAAAACGAATGGTCTCACGGCGAGCAGCACGAGCTCCCATCCACGGCCCCAGGCGCTGCACTCGCCGATCGCCACGGTTTCTGGAGGACGGTTTATGCCCATCCTGTCGGCCTTCGACTCGCCCCTCATCCCTCCATTCCATTCAATCATCCCTGCCAAGCCGGCGGCCAACTAGTATTGGCGCGCAAGAATCTTTTGTACCTTCGGTGGCGCAAGAATCCAAGATAAGCCGCCCAGGACAGCCCTGCCAGGAGTCCCCGTTGACAGGAGCCTGCGTCGGGACTCCCGTAGCCCCGGGTGGTAGCTGTGTGGCCGGGTGGTACGACCACTTGAAACGATAGGATGGACACGAGTGCCACAAACCTCTTCACAATATCAACACGTGTTGGGTTGACGAGTGGATTGCAGACGAACGAACCGAAAGTTGAGAATCATGCCCAAAAACTCAGTCCCCTACGTCAAGGTTGGCACAGACGAGCCCCCAGAAACCTACGAGGATTTGCAAGGCGAACATGCAGATGATCTTTTGCTCCGTCCACTCTTACGCGATGACACCATCGATCGGGCGTCCTCCCATGGCGCGTCGAAAGGGATCACTGAGGCGAAAAGTCGACCCGGACGGATCTCACTCTCCTCGCCGGTTCAGGCACATGAGTTCTCTGAAGACCAGCAAGAAAGGAGACACAAGCACCCCGAAGGAAGCGCCGAAAGTATGGTTGAAAAAGTCGTACCTGAGACCGACGACCCAACAATGTTGACCAACACTATCAGGGTATGGCTCATCGGTGGTACATTGGGCGCAATGGGAGCAGGAATCAACCAGATCTTCTTCTTCAAATCAAATGGGATCGGATTTGGCGGCTTTTTCATTACCCTTGTCAGCTACGCAGGTCAGGTGGCTTGCGGATTTTACTCATTTACACGCCCATCCACAACCATCGTACCTGTTCTGACTTTGGACCCACATCTTGAATCTGTAGCTGGAAAATTAATGGCCGCCACTTTACCTGCATGGAATATCAAACTACCCAATCCGTTTGGTTTCTTGTCGCCGTCCAAGCCAAATCGATGGTTCTTGGAGGTTTCATTAAACCCTGGTGAATTCAGCGTCAAGGAACATGTCTTGATCGGAGTCCTTGCGGGATGCGCCTCTTCCGCCGCCTATGCCGGTGACATCGTAGCCGTTCAAGACCTTTATTACCATGTGAGCAAAAATTATTCAGGAAGCTTAGTCCATAGAGCAAATTTCATTCACTTAACATATATGATCTTCATCTTCTTAGCAAGATATGGGACATTTTGGGGCTTTACTCTTGATTTTATCCACCCAGCTGCTGGGATTTGGTCTATCAGGTTTGACATATTCGATCTTGATTCGACCTACTAGAATGATATGGCCGAGTGCATTGGTGGTCGTGACACTTTACAACACCCTCCACGCGGTTGGTGACGATACCCAAGAAAGTAGGGATTTCAACAAGGCTCGGATGAAATTTTTCACCACCGTTTTCCTGCTGATATTCGTGTATCAGGTAAGGAATCCAAAGCTCATCCTTCTAACCATTTCTTTGAACTTCCCGCCGAGTTTGGCCGGTAATGTTGATTTCGATCATCGCGGCCTGCTTTCCATCCAACACAGTTTTTACCATCTGTTTTGGCCCCGACCCTGACCAGCATATCGATCATATGTATAATCAACAACCGTTCCACATTCATGAGGGTTCTAGGGTCTGCGTGTGAGCTTTCACTGTCATTCAACTTGAGCGGTAGTACGGCAAATGTGTCTTGAGCTAATCCATGGCCCTCATAGACACAGGAGCTGTAGGCAATACACCTAAGTCTCAAACAAAACTTGAAATTCAAATTTGCTTACAATTGACCTACGCGCCGCCGGACATCACTTTTTTGTTTCTCATCTTAAAGGGCCTGCTAACCGTCTCGCTAGATTGGACAGTCATAGGATCAGTTGGTCAGGCCTAACTTCGCTCCTATCTTACGTTGATTCTGTACTGCATTAACAGTTTCAGAGCTGTACAGGTTCTCTTTTCACGCCGTTCTTCGCCTCTTTCAACTTTTTTGCTGGGATGGCACTGTCCATGTGGATTGTGGTGCCATTGATGTGGTACTGCGACTTTTGGGATGTGTGTGGATAAGTTTTTTTTTTATCTGCGGGTTGACTAGTACCTCTCCCCGACTGACTCTTTCTGTTTTTTCTTCTTTGTCACCCTAGAATCGAAGTTTCGGTGATAATGCGGTCTCAGCCCGGTTGTTTGAC
Organism: Puccinia novopanici; assembly: GCA_004348175.1. Taxonomy (NCBI): domain Eukaryota; kingdom Fungi; phylum Basidiomycota; class Pucciniomycetes; order Pucciniales; family Pucciniaceae; genus Puccinia; species Puccinia novopanici. Next base: position 9,181 of record SMGU01001133.1, read on the forward strand.
CAAAAATACAAAAAATATAATGTGTCGGCTGTGGTCAAACCTGACTTTACACTCGACGTTCAAAAGTAGGTCACTTCCATGGCACATACAGAACCCTGTTTTTGTGCCATCTCCCTATCCTTCTTCTCCATAAAATTTGCTCTCTACTGATTGCGTCACCTTTGTTCAATTTACTTTTCATGCAAAAGGTTCCAAGGTCAGTGAGATTCTATGGATGTACAAATCCACTCGTCACTAATCGGGGCTTCTTTCATCAAATACAGAGCTTGGACCCATCCAGTTGACACCCTATTTCGCAGCATCTTACGGAGTCAGCTTTGCGGTCTTGACATCCGCTGTCGTGACAGTATTTTTGTTTCACTCTGAAGACATCAAGTCCGCTCTTTCAGCCCGGAATCAGATATCAACTGTCTGTCAATTAACCCTATTTAATCTTTTGATATGTTGATCTTCTTGTGTCAGCGGCTTACCCCACAACTTGATTCCCTCAGGATGTCCATGTTGAAATCATGGAGCGACATTACGAGAATGTACCCACGAGTTGGTATGCATGGATCGGCGGCACGATTTTTTGGCTTCGATTTGTGTTGTCACGTTCTATCCGCTCCAGGTTGTGAAAGTTCTGGACATGCTGCGTACATGTCACCTCTCAGCTGATTCGTCGATTTATTTTCAAGTGCCCGGTTTGGGCTTTACTGCTGGCATTGGGAATGGTGGATATTTCTAGTAGCATCTGACTTGTTTCTTGCCTCATAATTAACTTCCATTTTCTTTTGATCACTCAGGCCACTTTCTTCATCATCCCCATGGTATGTCATATTCTTTGGTCTCACAATCCCTTACTGCAATTAAGTTGACCACCTGCAATCCTCCGGTGGGAATACTATGCACCTTCAGGGCATCAGTAAGCTTCGTTCTTGTTAAATCTTCCCTGAAAAAGTTGTTACAACTCATGGCGGATCTCTCTTAGTCAAAGCAACAACCAACACACAGATTGGGTTGAACGTCATTAGTAGGTGCATTCCATCTCGCTCATGTTACCGTTTGTCTACTGATATTTGTCCCATAACACCAGCGGAGTTTGTCGCGGGAATTCTGCTACCGTGAGTGGAACCGCGACAAGAACTGTAAGAGTTTGGCGCGCTTGGATGCTTACACTTTTTTCGACGTGATCTTTATTATCATCACACTGAACTGCGACGTACCTCTCTCTTCAACAGCGGCAGGCCGTTAGCAAATATCACATTTAAAGTGTAAGGAACTGCTTTGCTCACTCAGACACCAAACTTGCACTGATTCTTCAAAATTTTTTATTATAAAGTACGGCTACATGACTATGAGCCAATGTCTTGATCTGGCGTCCGATTTGAAATTAGGAATCTATGCTAGTTGCGTAAATCCACTTTTTCCCGCTCGGTCAAAACACGCGCTGAACCTCTTTTTCCTTTCATTAACTTGAATTGGTAGAAATCCCGCCCAAGGATATGTTCACTTTTCAGTAAATCTCAGTCATAAAATCAGGTTTCCAGGGTATCAAATCAAATCGAAGATGTTTTCATTGACCCATGCCTGGCCGGTTTCTTCATCAAGGACCTGTGGAACTTCGATCGGAGCAGTGGTCAATTATATTTTCATCCGCTCGGTGATCGCAGACAAGAGAGACATGCTGGACGGTACGGTTGTGGATCCCAGTGGGCAATGGACTGGTCGGAAGCCCGAGATATTTTACTCGGCCTCAGTCATCTGTAAGTCTACCATCCATACATCAAATCCATGTGAGTCTACCCAAGGCTGATGTGGGCGTGAATATTGCAAACCAAATACAGGGGGGTTGATTGGCCCGCTGAGATTCTTTTCAGGTAAGTGTTTCCTTGAAAAGCAGGAAAAAAAACATCCATTAATCCTTCCAGTCCGGTGGTTACGATAGGTAAATATAGGGTCTTATTTTGGGGCTTTCCGATTGGTGCTCTTCTCCCCATTATCCCATGGTTCATGTCCCGAAACAAGCCCAAAAGCGCATGGAGACAGCTCAGCATTCCACGTTGATTATCTCTCTTTTTTTTTTTTTTTTTTTTTTTTTTGAACTGATTTAAGAAGAGAAACCTCTCGGGCTGAACAAAAAAACGTATCCACAATCCCAGTTTTTCTTCATGGGGCCATCACTCCTCCACAGACCCCTACCAACGTGTGAGTATTTTTTGGTATCCACCTCTTCAATCATCTTTTCCCTCAGAGATTTTAACCTCAGCTGAACAACGGTCTATATCTCCGACCTTTTTTTTTTTTTTTTTTTTGGTTTTGCATATCGTGGAATGGGGAATCGTAGTATAGGCGTCGGGTTTCTGGCAGCGTTTTTGTCGCAGTATTGGGCGCTCAAATATCGACCGAAATGGTTTGAGAAGTATAATTATGTGCTCTCCAGGTAAGGCTCGAGGGAAAAGAAAACCCATAAAACCCATGTCAAGACTCAGGGGAACTGACTTATTGTGGGGCTCCTCGTTCTGATCTTAGTGCCTTGGATGCCGGCACTAGCTTGAATGCCCTGGCTGTTTATTTGCTCGGATTGGAAGGATTTCATTCGTGGTGGAATCCCACTAGTGATGCTGTTGAGTAACCCTTTTCTTCGTCTTTTCTTTTTCTCTTGGAAACCCGTATTTTTTTTTTTTTTTATGAATTATTCATCTCTTTCCGGACTCTTCTTTTTGTATCTCATCTAGGAGCATTGTAAACCTGGATCATGATGTCCCATTTACTTGTTTCTTTTTTTTTCTCGTTTTACCCGGGCCATGCACACACCGTAGACATTTATTTTTCCTCCGTACTTCAATCATCCAGCAACCATCTGTTTCTTTCTTTCCATTATATTTTTTTTCTTGCTTTCCCTGATATGCCATTATCGTTCTGCATCTTCCAAAAACAAACACAAACCCCACATTCTACCACACACCGCATTGCATTTGTAATTTATTTACATCTATTCGTAGACAAACATTTGCATACCGGATCGGCATGTGCATCTCTCGAGCAAAAAGGTTGGGATGAGACGCGCACGTAGCTCTGTCAGCGGTGTCAAGCAGGCGTAAAAGAAGACAAATACAAATATAAGCACCAAGGAGAGCCATATGTTTGGACTGATCGGAGCTTGTTTTTTGTTGTTGTGGTGAGTTGTGCGGACGGACCGACGAAGGCCGGGGGTCATAAATCCGGGCCCCGGCCCGTGGCCAAACGAGCGCAAAGTACTTGAGCAAGTTGAGGCCCTCTCAAGCAGAGTCAGGCTCTCTCTCTCGTTCTCTGATCTGACTGATAAACAAGTAAACTCACAGCCTCGACGGGTGGTGTGATAAAGGATCAGCCATATGATGAGCGATGGACAACCTGACGGTCGTAGCTCATATGTTAGTAAGTATTTTTTTTGTTGATAAACAAATTTATCAACAAGTGGGTCGTCTTGAAGATGACGATGTGACAGGATATTTTTATTCTTGCAGGCTATTAGGGCGTTAGATATTCTGGGCTCTTGAAGTGATGTGGATTTCCGGCCGACAATATGGTGGAGGAGATGGAGAGAGACAGGGCGACGATAGCAGTGCGATCACCGATGGGCAGAGATTCTGGACGCCAGTCGCACGAGTCGATGGATATTAGGGGTGGCCAACGGCTTAAGAGAAAAAAACCTTCGAGAACAAATAATGGAAAACCGCATCAACAAGTTGATTCGAGTCTGAACGGAAGTCCAGAATGTGAGAGTCCAATCTGAGAACTGGAGGAATAGTCTCGAGCTCTTGCTAAGAAGAGAAAATCCTATGTAATAATATGGTCAGAGTTCCTAGTCGCTACACCACTCCTCTCCTTTTATGCCACTTTTGATCCGGTGATCTAATCCGATTCTTCGCTCCACCAATGTGACGCTGACCAAGTTGTTGATTAAAAAACATGAGTGAAAGCCTGTTTACGTAATAGATCTAATTAGTAATTAAGATGCTGTGATCTCCAGATTTGTCCATCGGCTTCATGCTTCTTTAGCATACATACGACGATCGTCGGCGGCCCAGCGGATAACTTTAATATATTATAATAAAATTACGACATGTGTTTGAGGAGTTTTTGATCTCTTTTTTTTTAATCAGGTTTAGTAAGTGCCTAATTGTTCTTTATCAGCTGAGGTTTTTTTGCTCAACGGTTCGAGTTGTTCGTCTCCCCTATCCAAAAGAAAAAGGGATTGGACTGGGTGGCGCCTGAAAGAAATGGTCACGGGTTCTTCTGTATGAATCCGCTCCTGGATTGGTACCACTCGATCAGTGCTCGCTTCCTTCCCCTGCCGGTGTCAGCTGCTCACCACTCCTCAATCGTTTTTTTGCTCTCTTGCAGAGCAAATCTCGATCCTTGTTTGTCTAACGCGACCCTGCAAATGCCTCAATCATGAAGGGTCTCTCTACTGCCAGTATAATCCCTGAGTGTTTCTTGATGCGCGAGGCTGATGATGCTGGTGTGTGATTCCCTCCCGCTTGATGGGCTGATGATGATGAGTCTGTCTGTAGCCAGCCAGGCAGAAGAAAAATTGATCAAGAGTGACTTCCCCTCCTTTGCCGTCCCTACTCCTTCTCCCCCTTGGCTCATCTAGACTCACCCTCACTCTGATTTTGATATCTTTCGTATTAACTATCGAGTTTCCTCCCCTCATCAAGTGTATCATCTACTCAGAGACGCCACTTCGTCCAAGTCTCCTCCGCACTCACTACATCACGAACTTTAATCTGTCTCATCCCATGCAGGGGAAACCATCCCTTGTTTCTTCGCAAGACCCTTCAATTCCTCATGACCAACCAACTCCCTGCTACCAACACGGCCCTGCCCGGAGTTATCCCCATCGTCGACCGTAAGTGCTTTGATGCTGCTACCCAATCCCATCACCCAAAACCCACCACTTCTTCATCCCACGTCTGAGCCGTATTCTAAAGAAATAACAATGGATTTTAATCTCATCACGAATACCACTTTAGAAAACCCATCCAGCCTATCATCCTTGCTTAATTCTGAGCAAACCACCACAACCCGCTCCGAATCTGCTTCCTTCTTCTCTGCATCTCCTCCTCGATCCCCCCCCTCCTCCATATCCGACTCATCAGACCAACCTGCCTCACCATCATTTCCCACCACCTCTCCTCCATCTTGCTTCAAGGATGTACCTCTTGACCCGTTAGCGAACCTGCTCGCGAGCATCTGGCTTAGCCTTTACTCACTCTTCCAGACCTTGATCATCTACCTCTTTGCACCAAATCCCCAGGCTATCTCCCTTGATGAGCCTTCTTCAAACCCGCTCGGAAGGATCGCCATCGTCGGTGCCGGAATCACCGGCATATCTACCGCCGCCCACTTCCTTGCCCACGGCTTCGAGGTGGTCATCTTTGAGCAAGCCGAGTCTATCGGCGGCATCTGGTCCAGAGTCAACAGGTTAGTCTCATCCATCCTTATCACCCTATCCCACCCGATTATCTCCAACTCTCAAAAAAAGATCAAAGGGAGAAAAAATGAGACTGGCGCCAGATGAATTTGTCAATTCAGTTGCAGACTCCACTGTAGCTCCAGTGGCCATCCTCATTATTCATACATAACGAATGTAGTGCTCCGTTTTGTTTTTCCCAGCGATTGAATGATGAGAGCTACTCACTGATTGACTTACTCCGCCACCCAATTCCCTGTACCCAACTTCTAGCACCTCTTCCCTCCAACTGGACTCGATGATGTACAGATTCCATCCTTCGGTGAAATGGTCTAACCATTTCCCAGTGAGAAAGGTTAGTCCATCAATGCTTTCCTCCCGCCAATCTCTCGTCCAGTTGAGCCGCTTCCGCACAAGCATCCTTGAAATGTATAATCTGTAATCTCCTGAGTACCGATCACATGCAGCCACCACCACTGTCTTGATATTTAGGGTGTGGCGATCACCCCGCAGTGCTTGCACAATTAGTATTTGCCATGAAGATTATGCCTTTTCTCCCCGCATCCATCATCAAGCCCTACCTTGAAACTTATTGATCTCCTTTCCAAAACCATGATCGCTCACACTTTTCAAATTCAACCCCTCCCGACTCACAGGGAGAAATCCTATCCGAACTGCAAAAAATCTGGGATGACTACCGGTTGAGTTCTCGGACCCGTTTCAATGTCGGTGCCTTTTTCTTGATGTACTGTGGTGATGCTTTCTGACCATCATGTATATTTGCATGGTCTGTTTGTGCTAATCAGTTCACAGTCAAGCAAGTCAATCGGGAAAAAGCATCTGAGGACCAGCCTTCCAAGTGGACGATCAACAACGGCGCTGATGGTGTGTTTGACGGGCTTGTGGTGGCCGTAGGCACGTGTGGGCCAGCGCAGCGAATCGACTTCATAGGCCGTGAGTTGTTCCAGGGTAAAATGGTCCATTCGAGCGAGCTGGACCAAGTCGACTGGGCCGGTAAACGGGTTGTGGTCATCGGTGGCGGCGCTAGCGCCGTCGAAGCTGTCGAGTTGGCCGTCCAGTCTGGCTGTGCTACCCCCGCAATCATGGTCACACGAACCGATAAGGTAAGAATACTTATCTCTTTCGTTCAAATTCTTAATCAGTCACTTTTGCTGATCAAAATGTGAACCGGATATTTCATTCCAGTGGTTTATACCTCGAAGCCTCTTCTTCGGCACCTTACTGGCCATGAACCCGTTCGGAATTCCCTGCTTCCTCGATCAAATTGCCGAGAGCGCGATCCGTGTCTACCACTATGGCGCCGACTTGACATGGATGAGTCCGAGTGCTTACAACGGCCAACCTGCAGATCGTTTGTACAGTAAGACTCCGATCGTTAACGATGATTTTTTGAAACTCGTCCGCGAAAATCGTGCGGATTATGTCAGGGCAAAGGTAATCTAATTTTTGTCCACTCCCCAACATCGGGGGGTTTTTTTTTCTTGAAACTTACTTGATCGCAAGGAATTTCTGCTACAGATCGAGAGAATTTCGCCTCTCGGAGTGGAGATCCAGCGCTTTGGTTTGGACGAGCCCGAGACGGTTCCTGCTCATGTAATTGTGGAGGTGAGATGAAGCAAGGATGGGTAGAGAATGTTTGAAATAACTCAGTGAGGCTGTCCATTTCATTTAGGCCACCGGTTACAAGCGGCCCTATCTGGGCTTCTTACCCACTCAGCAGCTTTTCCGCGGCGCCAAGGCACCCAACCAGTATACCCCGCCCAACCTCTTCCTCCAACACTTCGTCACTAACGACTGGAGTTGTCTCATGACCAATGCCGGCTACTACGAAGGGCTGGGTACCGTCGGCTTCATTCATATTGGTAAGCCAACCTTCCTTCTCCAAAGCAGCTATAAATGTAGCATCTCCAAGCGATACACTCAACAGCTCATGTTGCTCTTTGTTGTTTTTTTGCTGGCCTTTTGCTGTCTCGCAGGCATTTTTGCTCGGATGATGATAATGTTTCTGTTGGATGATGCGACTGCTCCTAGCAGTGAGTAGTCCGCTTCGGCCGTGCTAACTTGATTTCACATTCTGATTGACTTGCTCGCCCGATAGCTGCGGAGATGCACAGATGGGTGGACCGGATTATCCAAGTCAAGGGATGCTTAACGTTTTACACGTCCGTAGACATTTTTCCTTTCATTCTCTCATATGCGAGGTTCTAGACGGCTCTGGTTTTCTTCCTCTCTAATGCTTTGATTATTATCTTTCAGTTATGCGGAACTGTCCATTTGGTTGTCCTCTTTTATGCTCTCCAACCCACGCAGATGGTCGTGGATAGCCTTTGTCGGAATGGGCGTAGGTGAGTCAAGAATCCCGTCTTACCAAAAGAATAAATAAATAAACTCTCCGTAGCCGACTAGACTTCTTTTTTTCTTTCAGGCAGTCTCGGTGCTCAAAAAATCAAAACCTCATAGCCCCTGATCAAGCCGTGTGCGGTGCAGGACTTACAGGATATCTGAGTGTATTACTTGGCTCATCTTTCTTGTTGTGATTCTCATTTCAATTTTTTCTTGTCTTTTATTTTTTGCGTCTACTTTCTTTCTTTTACTTTTTTAACTCGTGCCTGTTCTTGTTCTGATCAATTTTCTCAAACGCTTGACATTCATATGTACTTCTATCTATCTATATATATATATACACGCTCTTATTTTCTGACAATGCATCTCTTGTTTACCTTTGATGACCATGCTGCAATAAGCAATGTATCATGTAGAAATAAGCCAGGTTGATGACCAGGCCTGGGTGCGGTCATCAGCGGCCGGTAAAGCTGCAATTCTTAGTCGCCTTGATCAGACCCCAACTTGGCGCTGGAGGCAGGAAAAAGGGAACAGGGGGCGCTTACATTATGGCCGAGCATCCGAGGATGGCTTCCGCACACAGCCATATGGACAAGCGTTACCATACGAACACGTCTGTTTTTTTTTTTTTTTTGGAAAAAAAAAAAAACAAAGAACACGGTCGTGTTGCGCGCAATCAAAAAATCAAACTAAAAAAACTGAAGATTCATGACTGTTTGTTCACATATTCAAGGTGAATGAACAAGATTGATTGAGTAGGTAATGGCATCAGTCACCCACATGCAAGTTTCCTGTGATAGAAGCAGTGCTTCAGACACAAGTTGTTGGACTCAATGCAGATTTCCATCCACAAGAATCATCCATCCTCTTGCACCATGAGTGCC
>SMGU01001135.1:0-22374 GCA_004348175.1 Puccinia novopanici
AATTATGTATTTATGGTGAAAAGTACACAGTATCACTTATTTTATTGTTTTTGTTGTGGTACTTTCAGAATTACCAAAGTACTAGAAGGTGTAGGAATTTAGGGTTAGGCCCAATGGGCTAACCTTGAAAAAATTACATCAAAACTTCATTTCTGAAATTTTATTCTAGGATTTCTCAATAATAAAGAATATATAAACAAGATTAAACTATTCTGCAGAATTTTGTTCTCAGCTTTTCTCTATCAAGGTTTGAACCATGCAAGAAATTTGCATGTACCTGTTTGTGCTCTTCTAGGTATATAATATAAATTATCAATTATGTATTTATGGTGAAAAGTACACAGTATCACTTATTTTATTGTTTTTGTTGTGGTACTTTCAGAATTACCAAAGTACTAGAAGGTGTAGGAATTTAGGGTTAGGCCCAATGGGCTAACCTTGAAAAAATTACATCAAAACTTCATTTCTGAAATTTTATTCTAGGATTTCTCAATAATAAAGAATATATAAACAAGATTAAACTATTCTGCAGAATTTTGTTCTCAGCTTTTCTCTATCAAGGTTTGAACCATGCAAGAAATTTGCATGTACCTGTTTGTGCTCTTCTAGGTATATAATATAAATTATCAATTATGTATTTATGGTGAAAAGTACACAGTATCACTTATTTTATTGTTTTTGTTGTGGTACTTTCAGAATTACCAAAGTACTAGAAGGTGTAGGAATTTAGGGTTAGGCCCAATGGGCTAACCTTGAAAAAATTACATCAAAACTTCATTTCTGAAATTTTATTCTAGGATTTCTCAATAATAAAGAATATATAAACAAGATTAAACTATTCTGCAGAATTTTGTTCTCAGCTTTTCTCTATCAAGGTTTGAACCATGCAAGAAATTTGCATGTACCTGTTTGTGCTCTTCTAGGTATATAATATAAATTATCAATTATGTATTTATGGTGAAAAGTACACAGTATCACTTATTTTATTGTTTTTGTTGTGGTACTTTCAGAATTACCAAAGTACTAGAAGGTGTAGGAATTTAGGGTTAGGCCCAATGGGCTAACCTTGAAAAAATTACATCAAAACTTCATTTCTGAAATTTTATTCTAGGATTTCTCAACAATAAAGAATATATAAACAAGATTAAACTATTATTCAGAATTTTGGATACTCTGGAGTATCTCTAAGGCTGACACAAATTCTGAGATACTCCAGAGTAGTCAAAAGTTTTATTAAGTATAATTTAATCTTGTTTAGATCTTCTTTGTTAGTTACAAATCCTAGAATACCATTTCAGAAATTGACTTTCCATGTAATTTTACCTTGATTTTACCACTGTGCCTAACCCTAAATTTCTCTTCCTTCATGTTTTACTTGTGTAATTCTATAAGTACCACAAAAATAATAATAAAATAACTAATTATTTGTAATTTCAACATAAATAATTTATTGAAACTTCAAATTACATATTTAGAAGAGCTCAGACAGGTACATGAAAGCTTTTTACATATTTCAAGCCTTGTGAGAGAAGAAGCTTAGAACTATTCTGATCAAGTTATTTCCAGGTTCTTCTAATCTATATTTCAAATCCCAAATATGCCTGTATTTTGATATCATCTCTTCCAACAACATCTGTATATCAATTGTTTGTTTTTGAAGGGGTTTATATCTTGCCTTATAAAGGCTCCTTCTACAACCCCTTTGAAGAAAGTTATTTTCAATAAACATACCCATTTTCCAATTGGAATTAAATTAAGAAGGAGAAAATACCTTATTATTTACATATAAAATTATTTACACAACCCAGCAAAAGCTTACAAACACAATAAACCCTTTTTCAACATATAAACATATGCAACACTTCCTTTACTTGCAAACTGTGCAAGGATATCCAGATAGATTTTTAATTCTATCAAAACACAGTTGTGGGATGTCTCAAAGAGGGAGTAGTGCTTGGAGGAAAGATAATAAACTTCTGGAATTTCAGCTTTTTCTTCTTACTCATTCCTAAACTAAACTATCCCCTTTCTTTTTTCATTGCCCTCTCAACATTATAAAAACATAAAAGCAGCTTGATTTTAATGATGTGATGCAACAATCTTTTTGGATTTTTATGTTTTTTCTCTCTTCTCTCTTGTCTCCTTCCTTTTCCTCATCTTTTTGCTCATTACACCAGGGCTGTTTCTGTGGCACTTGCATGCAAGTGCTTCACTTCATTTTCTTGAATAACCTGTTGGTAACTTGTGTGACATTGGTGTGAAGTACATTACAAGTCAGGTTGAACTCAAGATCAAGTTGCTTGTAACTTGTGTTGATGTCAAGCTCAACAATCAACTTGATGTGTTGCCCAAGTCAAGCTATTATCATCCTCTACTCATGAATAACTTAGATCTTCATGCCACCTGACAAACAATAGGCTATATTTTTGCCTCCTCCAATTTCTATTTAAATCAGATTTAAAGTCTCAAAATACTGTTTAGGATCATAAGTAAAATGATGTGATTCATGCTGAAGTCTGTATGTGTTTTATTTAAATGATCATGGCTCATATCATCTTGGTCACCATTTTATGACCTTGATATTCTTTTTAGATGTTTTGATCACATTGAGAATGTGGATGAAAGCCTTGCTAGTGAGCCTTCATCAATTTATAAATCCAAGTTTGTTAGAGCTGTGACAACAGTCATCCAACAGACACCATTCAGCATTAAAAGGCCCAATCACTCCTGAAAACTGCAATAAAAGAAGCTTAAAAAAACACAACCCTTCCCAATGACAAAAATTTGTTAGCAAACCAAACCTTTGCACATGTTTCAATCACCTTATTCATCTTTTAAGCTTGGCTCTCAACTAAACTGGTGGTGCAATTGATGATATCAAATCACAGTTAAGGCTGAAAAAAAAGACAAAAATTTGGTTTTGGTGAGTCAGTGTCAAGTTGGTCTCTCAAACACCCACCCACACCCACACACACAAAAACTTGGAAGGCAAACCAAATGGCTTCTGTGATTCAATCATCTCCTTCTACTCCTCCAAAGATTACCCAATCCTGCTTCTAATCTCCCCCAAGATTTTATTCAAATCTTTCAAGTCTATTGTGTTGAGATTTTTCCTTCACTTTTGCTGAAACAACAGAGCAGAAGACCCTCAGCCTGCAGCTGGCATCTTGTCACCATAACATACGGCCGTACGTTATGGTGACATGGAAGAATCACAGCCCTCAGCAACACAGGTGTCACAGCACCACAAAATGCTTTACATAATCAACCTTATTTTTACTCTTGGATGTTCCTCAAAGCACTGTGATTGCATCATGACCGAGGGCTTCCTTTATCTTGGTGAAGGGTTGGATGTGATTTTGACATGACATGAAGCCAAGTTGTAACCAAGTTACCAAAGATTTTTAGGTGACTTGCGGAGGATATCAACTGAACTTGGGAACAAATTCACCAACAATCAGGGCAAACTTGTGCATGACTTACAAACAACACACAACAGTTATCAGCTCAGTTTATGACTGAGTTAAGAGAAAGCACTTGCATGCAAGTGCCAAGGAAACAGCCCTGGTGTTAAACTGTTAGACCCCTTTTTTTGTCTCTTTCTAATTGATTAGTCTTCCCAAGACCCACAAGCTGGCCGCTGTCAACAGCGGGCTGCTATGCTAATGGTATCATAAAACCGCTAACAGCTAACGGCTTTTGCTGTTGCTGTTAGCAGTTTTGTGCTAACACTAAAGGAGCAAGGCCAAAAAAAGGACTTGCTATGCTGCGCAGCACTTTGTAGTGGAAAATAGCGCTAAAAGCGCTGTAGCGTAGTGTAAAGCAGCATAGCGGCCTGTAGCGGCCCTGTAGCACCCCTAACGCTACAGTGTTGGCAAAAAAAAAACACCGCTACGCTACACTATTTTGCCCATGTATATAACATAGCAGCCCACCACTGCCACTGTACATAGACTAGCTGTTAAAATTTCCCAAAAAGAGAGAATAAAATTATTGTTTCTAGACATTCTGATCCTGAGCAAGACACTTGAGCCTCTTGTCTCAGTCTCCCTACAGAGGCACTTGAGCCCCTCTGATTGAGCACTCAACTAAATTCAGATTAGTCTGAATCTTCTGGCTTAGGCCATAATATTTTTCCCCCTTCCCAAACTTCTCAAATTCTTCTAAATCTTTTATTCTTCTGATACTGAATTAGATCCTGATCAACACTCTTGTCTCTAATAAGTTTTTTCCTGTTTTCAGATTATTTTTCAACCAATTATTAAGAACTGAAAACTCTTGAACTTTTTGTTCTGTAGTTTATTTATTATTCAACTTATTTGTTTCTTAATGAACCACCACTTTTCACCTATTTTGGTATATTTAAATTAGCCTACTCCAACTAACTAAACATCATCAGTTCCTCAACTTCTTTTTCCACAAATTGTATCTGATACGGTAAGACAAACCCCATCTGACTTTCCTCTCATAAATTAACAGACCCAATCACTCTATAATTCAACAATAAACAAACGAGTAGTAATGAAATTTGAAGATAAAGGGGATGATTGGGATTCCCTCATATCTAATGCTGGATTTGGTAGAATTAAACTAAAAAATGAAGACAGAAGATAGTCTGGCTGATTAAGAAAATTCTTATTGTGGGAAAAATTACAGTCATACAAGGTCTTGGGTTTGAGAAGGGAAATGTGGAATGGGAAGGATTATTCAGTGTAGATTATTGTTAAAATAATATTAAAGGTGATGGATTGGTTCTGTTTAGGGGTAAATGAATTCATGAGGTACTACAACTATAGTGATTACTTATAATATGCTGTATGGGATGAAATCAAATCTCAGATTCTTTCTGATAAAATCAAGGATCAGATGCTTTCTAGCTATGGTAAAGTAAAAAACACCAAGCTTATAATGTTTATGGCTATTGGAAAAGTGCAGAAGTATCATAATATTCATCTGTGAGAGTAATTAGTACAAATAGGAGAAAGTGTGGGGGGGTCATTTCATACTTAGAGATAGTAAGCTTGTCCAAAAGGCTTGCATTGTGAATAAAACTTAATAAAACTTCTTATTTTATTCATTTTTTCTCAGAAAATATTTTTGTATCATCACAAGATGTTTTCATGAATAAATTTGATATATCTCATTGGATTCTCTTTCTTTCTCTCCCCATGTAAAATAAATTATTTTGGTATAGTTTTGTTGTGTTCCTGATATATTCAAGGTTGAAAATGAATAGATTTTCAAGTTAGTCAAAAAATTGAATATATTCAATTCAAAGTTCTCCAAATTTGAAAACCACACCCAGTGAAAATTGTTTACCATTGTTTAAAAAATGGGGGTTCAACACGCGAACCCCCAATATTGGTTGCGCGACCCCTGGGACGTTGAGAAGACGTCCCAGAGGGGTTGCACAACCAAAAAACCGCCGGGATTGGGGGTCGTGGAACAAATTTAAAAAACATCTATTTTTTTTTCATAAATTTTTTTGGGGGTCACAATGAAATGTATTTTATGATATTAAGGTTTATTCCTAAATTTTCAGGGGTGAAGAATCTAGTGGTAAGATTCTCAATAAACCTTCCTATTCGGGAAAAAGAAATTTATGACACCCCCAAATAGGAAGAATTATTGAACTTTAACCAAAATAAATATCACCATTTTTTTTTAACCATTGAAACCTTGGGAATAAATTTCAAAATTTTCAAATATCTCCTGATTTGTCACCTGAAAAAATTCCTCCAAAAAATCAGGTGTAACACCAATAAGAGTATAAAAATAAAATTTGTTGGAGAAATGAATGTTACCATTAGATTATTCACCCCTGAAAATGTAGTAATAAATCTTAATATCATAAAATATCTCTCATTGTGACCCCCAAAAAAATTTATGAAAAAAAAATAGTTTTTTTTTAAAAAAATTTGTTCTGTGACCCCCAATCCCGGCAGTTTTTTTGGTTGCGCGACCCCCCTGGAACGTCTTCCCAGCGTCCCAGGGGTCGCGTATTGAACCCCCTAAAAATATGGACTGGTCTGGAAATATTCTCATCTTACTATTCCCTCTGTTGATCTATCCAGAGGAGGGTAGTGTCCAGAGGAGGCTAGTGTATCACAGATTCTCCATTCCTCTATTAACCAGGTTGAATGTTAGAGCTATATTCCAGTATTAGCACTGACAGATTATTAAAAGAATAAAAGTAAAAAAATATCTTCCTTTATTTCTTCCTTGCCTTGTCACTTTTATTTGTCCATCCTTAAGACATAAAAATATATTTGACAAAGCAGCTTATGTCCTGTTGCCACTATAGAGGCACATGCTCACAGATAGTCTGATAACTGAAAGGTTTAAATTTACAGGGAAATTGTAAGAGGGGTAATTCTTTTGCTTATTATTTTGTTAAATGATTAATACTTTCCAGATGAGTTAGAGAGAGGGCCGTGCCTAATCTGGAAGCAAATTGATGGTTGCTGTTAGTGTCAAAAAAAATTGCCAATTATGAGTGCCTGTGCTGAACCATTTAATCTGATGGTTGGGATATAGATTCTAGATCTTTGAGTGGTGATTGGAGGACTTCCCGTGACCCAGATTGCTTAATCTGGAGCTTCTATTTCTAAATTCCAAACTTTGTTGGGTGATGAAATTTGACAAGAGTCAGGTTCCCACCACCAAACAAAGTTTGGAATTTAGATTTAGCCCGTCCAAATTAGGCATTCCAGACTGACGGGAAGTCCTCCATTGTCTTGCTATGTTAGCTTGTCTCTAAATAGTAGCAAGCTGACAGATGATGAATAATGATGGAATTAGTCTTCCATTTGATGGTATAGCCAAGATGATGTGTAGGTTTTTCTTTGATCTTAATTTTGTACTCTTTTTCCAGTTTCTGAATTGACCATTGCAGCGAAAACTGTACAAGATTTTCCTCTGAAAACTCAAATGTGTGATCACTTACTGGTTTGGCCTTAAAAAGCGCCCTCTCAGTCCGCATGGGGGCATGCGGGGAGATATGATTCCCCGGCCACCAGACCTTGAATGTACCAAGAATGTGAGCAGGCAGAATATGTGTTTACTTTCAAACTGGCAAAGCTGGGCCAGCTACGCTAGCGCTAGTGTTGGCGTAGCGTGTTTCCGCTGACAGCTCACGGAAAACCCGTTAGCTGTTCAGTGTTAGCAAAAGAGTTAGTGGACAAGGTGATAATTTGAGAAAGGGATTACCAACAGTACTTCCCACAATGTAATGAGCACACTTGAGTGTTGACATGAACAGCGAAGGGCAGCTGGAAGAAATGTGGCAATGAGGTGGAGGGGTTATGATGGGCAAGGGAAGTAAAGCTATGAGTTGGCCTGGGCAAAACTCTAGTTGGAGGGCAAGATCAGCTCGCCGTCAAGTCGGCACCAGCACTGCCGTGTTTGTGTTGTGGCACTGTATGGTGAGTTAGCAGGAAATCGAAGTAAGGAAGACAGATTGAGGTCGAAGCAAGACGCATTAAGGAAGCCCCGAGCCGCCCCATGCCCGCCTTCAGCGCTCGGGAACAAAAGCCAAACAAGGAAGCTGAGCCTGAAGAGAAAAAAAAAGAGAGTATCCTTGGGTTGAGAAATCGCGACATCTTGAGACTATAATTACCGTTCATGGAGTAGTGTACACGATCGCGGGTCTCCTTATGCGGTCGCCTGCGCCGAGGAATCAACACACACCGGAACAATGCCGGAGGGCAGCGTGACTCAAAACAGGCCCTGAGCGAGCCGATCTCCTTTCCCGAAAATGCAACCGAGTAGCACGCTCGGCCTATTGCGGGGAGTTGCCTTTTCTTCTGATGTTTGTCCGCGCCATCATGGACTGTGCTTAATTGCTCTACACTGAGGCATTTTTTCTGGCTGAGTTCTTGTGAGACGGCTCCATGGCCGGACTAAGTATAAATATTCCGCCGCCGGGTTCTGAGGTCCGCTTTCCCGACGCTTCGTTGATATCTACCTTATACTTGTTTTACTATAGCCGGACCAGGAAGAGGTCTGTTTTCCATTTCCTACTGATCTTCTCGTCTCCTTGTTTGTCTCACTAACTTGGAAATAGCCTCGTGGCTTGGCTCAACAACGCTCATAAAGCGAGGCCATCGAGCCCGCCGTGGACCGCGCCATCTGACATACTCACTTCTCGTGTGCTCTTTCACAAGCGTCACACCTCTTATTATTCCCAAAAAAATAACACATCTCGAGTCGTCCCCAGCAGTTTTTACTATCCCGAAGTTTTCGGCGCCCATTACCTACCATAATTTCATTGCCAAGGCAGCACATCAGATCCAGCCGCATCAATCGATCAAACGAAAGCAAAGCTATGGCTGACAATGGGCCCCCCCCGACCGAGCCCGTCCCCGGGCAATCATTGGGTACACCAGCGCATTTCTTCGTATCCTAGAAGTTTCTGTTAGTTCATCCGGCTGACTTGATGATAATAATGCTTCCCACCCTTCTCATGTAGCTCAAGGTGCAGTCCCACTAGCTTTACGAGACCTATCTCGACGATGGAGGCATCTTGAAGCTCCAGAGATGGGCATTTGGATCCCGCAAGCTCTTTCAAGCGAGGAGCTCAACAACCATAAAGCAATCCTGGAGGAAATCACAATGGAGTTAGTGCCCTTAATGCAAGCGCAACTCCCCGTTCTGCTGAAATCGTTAGGCTTAGCCCTTACGCCGTGGATTCAAGGCCAAAACTCGGTGTAACCAATGATACGATCGGGAAGATCGCCACCACCCTGGATCTAATTCACCGTTCTATACTTTCCCTCAGTCAGGATAATAACGAGACCGATTCCCCACCACCCAGGGGTGTTGTCAAAACTTATGGTGTTCCACCCAGGGTGTTGACAAAACTTATGGTATTCTTAAAAAGTTTAGATGCGGTCAGCTTTTTATCACATTCCAGGATTTCGCAAGTCAGCTGTATCATGTGTTTCGAGCGTGTGCGCAGTACGTTAAGTACTATGAGAGTGGGAAGCTCGACCGTGATCGAGAAATCAGAATCGCCTCTCGCAGTCGTCTCATTGAATCCCCCCACCAGCTCCACGACCACACCCGGCAATTAACAAAATAGCTGAAGGCGTGTCGCGCTGCCATGAATGGCTCGATGTCATGATGGGTTTCTCCAAGCGGTCTGACCTTTGGCTCTTACAAGTGTCGAAGTGGGGGACTGCAGTCTCACATCTAAGTAATAACATTGTTGACATAACCGAGCGGTTGGATTTGATTCCAAAATCCAAACTTTTGAACTTTTCGATGAGGGTCGTTCCGACCGCCTTCACCAACTCCTCTATCCGCCGATTATTCCGATCCTCAAAGTACTCAGGATCTTCTTCAACCAGCTGATGGACAGAACCAATAAGACAAAACTCAACCTGGGTGACTTCCTGTCTACCGAGAACTTGCTCTCGCTGGATTCCAGCGGAGAGGCGATAATGGAATGCTTACAAAAGATTATCTCGGACTCGCTTGTCTTTGATGGAGATTTTTTAGAACAAGCGGACACTCTCGAACAGCGGGCCCGCAAACTCACAGCTTTACTGGATCATTTCATAGTCACCTTAGCCTTTCATCACGTACCCCAAGCTTCTAGATCCAACCTCCCGCCATCGGAGAGCATCTTTAAGCCCATGTTTTATGTGGTTGAAGCTCAGTTTCGTACGGCTGTTAGCAGGTTTAAAGATGCATGCCAAGAACTTCGGGATCGACGTGATGAGATTCAAGCAGTGCCACGGGCTTGAAGTTCCAGATGCTCCCCGGCACCAATTCGAAAGCAATCCAACATATGCTGGACCAGCAAAGTACAGGCTCCACATCCTTCTTGTTTGTTTTCATGTTATCTGATTAGATGTATGTTTATTCCTATCTCTATCTCCCATGTTTAATCATTGTAGTGCTGCAATTTCTACATCATCCTTCTAGCGGGCGTTTGTACCATCCTCCTGAAATGCAAACATGCAAAAGTACCCCACCTTGCCACAATCATCAAGTATTATGACCAATCACGTCATTATATTTTCGGATGAGAATGATCAGTGATCATGACTTTGAGTACACACAATTGAGACTAGAGATTTGAAGCCATTATATAAAAACAAGAGCCAGAAGAGAAAGAAGAACGAGAGAGAGTGAAAGAAGAGGAATAGAATTGAGACATGAAAACGATAGGGAACAGTGATGAGCGCGGAAGCAAGGTGAGTAGTGAATGAAGAAAGAGAAGAGGGTACAAACTTCCCAGGGGCTCTTTTAACAAAAAACTGACATGATTCGACCTCTACTTTTGGACAATCTAAACTGAGACCATCACAAAAAATAAAACTGTTCAGCAGATTATGTTTGCATACATCCTCTTACACATAAAAGAGAGCGTTAATCCTTCTGGGTAATTTGGGTCTGCTGTACATTAACCCGCAGGAAAATGTGGTTCATTGTGATACAACATCCTGACATAATTGAGTAGAGTGAGGTGAATCCAACAGGTTTCGAGTTGGATGACCCTCCTGAAAGATGTAATAGCAAGGACATTTCTCCACATTAAGTGACTGGATTACATGTAAGTGAAGCTAAGATCTTTGCGTACATTTCCATTGAGACGCATTTTTAATAGCACCACTAGTTATTTTTTAATAAATTAAAAGGAAAAAACTCGTTGGAAAATCCAGAAAAATCTGAATCCCTACCGTGGGGATGGTGACTTTAAGGTATAAGCCTCTCCTACGTCGGAGAGCACCTTGAGGATAAACACAACATGGGGAGGCTTTGTTAAGCTCGATGAAAGTGTGTACTCTAAGCATCAGGAGCTATATCTACAAGCTTGTGCAACCTGAGCATTCCCAACCAAGAAAAAAAAAAAGAACATGTCATCCTCCACTGTGTGCGACGGGCAGCTCACATCCAACCGTGTCTCATCTGTGCCTTGTATCTATAAGAAGTGTGTATGTATATAACTTGTACGCCAGACAACTGATCCAGGAGAAGCCACTACAACTTTTTTTTTTTTTGGCTACAATATTTTTTGGTTCCTTGTATCTTGAATATTGTAGAAGATAGAGAGACTTTGAGAGGCAAGAAACAGTATATGTACAATTAATAACAAGCGCGCAAAAAAGTACATAAGAGGGGGGGATAGCAGTCTCAGGGTCATGATCAGCGGAAGTGAATGGCACGCTTTCGGAAGAAGAGTATCAGGGAAGTACAAGCTGTCGATATCAGTAGACGTGGGTAGTGGAGGCGGGGCTTTGTTGACGGAGAGGGGAGTGGGAGGAGCGACCAAAAGGGGAGTTGGAAGAGCGACGGAGCGGGGAGAGGGAGGAGCGACGGCAGGCGGACATTGCGGAGGGGCTCTAAAAAACAAATGCAGGAAGTTTCCACGTGAATGAGTTTGAGAGAAATGGGGGGGGGTGAGGAAAAGGAAAGAGACATACGGCAGCGAGGAGGCGCTTGAGGTCGTTGGGCTCATTCGCGTGTCGATTCAAGAGCTCCTCGAGGGAGCTGAGGGCCTGGAAGAGCGGGCACCGGCTGCCGGGGCTGCACAGGGCGGCAGCACTCTTGAGCGGCGTCGGCTGGCCGGCCTTCATGCCGCTCTTGGTCTTGTGATCAGCCACCCACGCCGGCGCCAGCACCATGCTGAGATCTAACGGCGCGACGACTTTCCGCCGACTTCCCGGCACCCCATCACCGCCGCCCTTCTTGCTCGCCACCGCCATCCCCTCCGCTTCTGTGGGCATCCAGAAACTCAATCATGTCAGCCCTCCTCCTGCTCCATACGTGGCGGGATGAGCGATTTACCTTCGGCTTTCGGGAGCGCCTGCGGCGCGCAGGGTTCCTCCGCGTCATCAGCCGCCGGTTCGTCCTTCGCAGCGTCCAAGGCGGCGCTGGTGATGAGGCTCGTCTCAGCCGGGATCTGGGCGTGCTCATCGACAGCCGGCACATGAGAGACGGCAGACATCGGGGCCTCTCCGTTGATTGTCGTACTCTGCGGCTCGTTGAAAGCTGGGGGCGCCTCCTCCTCCGACTCTCCTCCTTCCGTCTTGGTCGCCGTGCAAGCCATCATCTCTGGCTCGGCTCGCCCATCTGCTTCCTCGCCGCTCGTATCCCGCACATGCTCCCGCAAAAACTCAATCACTGCATCACACAGGAATAATGAAAAAAAAAAAAAAACAGAGAGAGTGTCAGTTTCTCGCAAGTCGTGTGGGTCGGGGCGGGTCTCCTACTGGAAAATAGCTCCTGGATCGGCGTCTTGTGGACGATTTCTTCCCATCCGCCTTGCGCAGCAGCATCAGCATGACTATCTGAGGGCATGGGAAGGTCGGTGTCGAACTTGAGGCGGTCATAGGTAGCTACCACAATTCACAGGAAGAAAAAGAAAAAAAAAAGATAATAATGAGGAGGAAGAAGGATGAGGAACTTTACGAGGGATAGGAGGAGGAAGAGACGGACCAGTTTGGACCTCCTCGATCTCGAAGCAATCGACATCCTCGGAGACGATGCGGGAGATCAAGCTGACCATGTCCTGGTCCGTATACACGTAATTCTCGTCCAGCTCGGAGCCCTTGAACAGTCTGATCACTGGCACGATAAACGGGCCGCTGGCGGGTCAGAGCTGGCGAGGCTTGTCCTTCGAGACATGTGAAGGGACGAGAGACTCAGCATGGCTTGGCCTTCTTCGAGCCCTCTTCTGCAGCGGGCCCTGTCGACCCTTCTGTCCTCCGAGAATCAATACATCGTCAGCTATCATGTGGCCGCCTACCCATGAACTCGCTCAGGTCAAAATGTGTGGGGCTTACCGCGACGAGCTTTGATGGTGGCAGTCTTCTCTGCATCTCCGTCCTGTCCAGCCTCCGTCAAGGCGTTCCTCTCTTGTCCTAGGCCCGTCTCGCCCCCGCCATCCTTGTCCTCGACCGTCGCCTCGCCATCTAAGCGCGAAAAAAAATAGAAACTCACCAAGGGTCAGTCTCGTTCATGACACGTTCACAGATAGCCAAAAAAAAGCGGGAGGGGGATTGTGGATGCTTGAGAGGAATTGAGAGCCATGTGAGAGTCGGAGAAGCAGTGGGGAAGAAGAGTGTGCATAAAACAGGCGACATGGGGAATGCAAGCTGTCGGGACAAGACCATGACTTCCGATACGAGAGGGGGGGGGGGCAGAGGAAGATAAGTCGTACCGTGGGGACGACGACTCGCGGGGAGGCGTTGAGGTGGACATTCTCGAGGGAGAAGCAGACAGAATCCGTGGTTTCTCGGGCGCAGATAGGTGGCATTATTATGCCGGAAATGAGCGCAACTATGAGGGGGGGGGGAGTAATAACACTAATAGGGGGGGTTTCTTTCTTGGGACGACGCGGAGGGAGTTCTGAATCAGCTGAAGGATGCAGGGAGAGGACGAATGCGATGGGGAGGGGCGCTTTATATCTTCAGGTTCTTGATAGAGAGAGAGAGAGACGGGACAGCGATCAAGACGATGATGTCGAGCGGGGCGGCCTTTGTCCCGCACAATGCGATGGTGGTGGTCTGTTTGCGGCATCCCACAGCATGTTTGCGCGTTCGGCCCACACGCCGGACCGGCTGCCCTCGGCGGGTATGTAGCGACCGGCATGAAAGGCCCAGAGGCCTGTTTGGCTCTGCGTTCAACTGCGCCATTCTTCCTTTGCTCACCAGAGTCTGGCCCGTACAATTCAACACATTGAAAGACTCGCTGGACAATTAATCTGACTTTAATGCTTTTGTTTCCATCACTTTCCGGCTAATCGGCCCGCTCCCCTTACGTCTGGACTTGCGACTGCCCCGGCTGCGGGCATTAGGTTGGAGTGCTGGTCTCGCCCGCGGGTATTTATACTCCATTGGCTAACATGGACAATACGTAGTTCAAAGGGAGAGAAAGAACTCCTGAGAAATCCGATCCTGGCCTTACATGTAGGACATACAAGAGTCTTCTTGGATCGTTTCTTGAACAAAAAGCACTTGAAAGGAAGCGATGTTGATGGATTGCTCGGGAGGGCAAATAGGGTATCTTGTGGATGTGTATCAAGCGAGTGCACCTGTAGGAGCACTCGGCTTTGGATCCTCTATGTATGTGGAATAAAGGCAACGCATGAGTGAGCTTGACTTCTGTAGTGCACTGCTGGTCTCGCTCCAACAATAGGGGTTGCCCTCCGCCTGCATGCCCTCACGTGGCCTGCCTGGCTACCCCCTCAATCCGCCATCGTCGCCTGCTCCTTGGTTGCAGTCATGCTTCTGCTTGGGGTTTCTTCCCCCTTCAAGCATCTCCCATCTATCAGCCTCATGATCATCATCAGCAAGTCAACAACAGGCTACAGATGCCGTCCATATTCCAGTGTTTGGCACTTCTCTTGCACGCTCTGCGACAAACTATACCATTCACATTGTTTTCCAATCAAAAATCAGAGTTGAATGGCTTTGGCCGAAAAAAATAAGGGTGTGCAGAATAGTCAAAGGCGCTGTTTAGTCCTTGTCACACCCGGTCCAGTTTCTATTGAGGTCTTGCTTCTTCTGGTAATTCGGAGGGAGAGTCCAGGGGAAACCTCATGTTGCTTGGTTTTTAGGAAGAAAAATAACATGTTTCTCGTGGAGGGCGTCGGGGCAAACCTGAGCTTCCTTGGTCTAAAGGATTGCCAAAGCTAGGACCCATGGCACCTTGTTGGGTGAGAGGAGATTGGTTGCGGACTATACCAGATAGGGCTCGAGACCTGGAACATCAAGTTTGAGGATGTTGGGTGACAGAAACGCTTCAAGTGTGATTGAAGAATGGAGCGATCTCAACCCTCAAGTCGTGCTCATTATCCTCCCCCCAGCTTCTTGGCCAGTGAAGACGCCTGGCCACTCTGAGAGAAGGCCTTTTCTGGAAACGGCATCCAGGGTAGTAGTAGAAAAAGGTTATCGATACACCCACGGGAGGCGAGAGCACCTGACCAGGCGAAAGGTGATCAAAGCCACCCAATCAATCTGCGAAAAGGGGGGGGGGTTCCAAGGCCTGTGCGGCCACTCATTCCGAGTAGGAGTTCCAATCAGATAGCTACCAATTGTAGGTTAGACGTTATTCCGAAGACGACATCCAGACAGCAAAGGATACGCTCTCCCACCTCACGCGCTTGTGGGCACAATGAAAAGCAGAATTCTAATTAGGACATGTGACGACTCACCAGGAGTGATGAGTTTCTCTACCGCCGGGTCAGGCGCCTGCTGACCCAGAGTCATGGACCTAGCGCCGTCGAACCCCTCATCTAGCGTCATGTGATCATGTTAGTTCTGCTCGGGAGGGGGGTACCCTCTCCCATTGCTGAAGGATTCTTCTAATCTCTTCGGCAGCGAGGCCCCCCCCCCCCTCAACCCACACACCGCAAGGAGCAGTGTCTGCGACGTACGAGCCACAGACCCATACCACACAAAGGGCTCCCTCCTGGGAAGGTAGAGCCCTCACTGCCCCAATAAGGTGTCAGCTCTAGCCATGAACACGGCAAGGGTCTACGCCCCGCCGCTACCCTCGATTTCCGATCCTGGCTAGCCCGGAAGGGGGATTGGACAGTGCAATATTACCGGCACGGCAATACGAGGCGACCCCAGGGTCAAGATGGCATCGGATTGGGTGAGGCGCCATTGCGACGATTGATGTATCAGAATCTCCACTTCTTATCTGGCGTGTACAACAATTTCTTCCTCTTGGCAGGGGCGTCTCCCCTAAGGAAGTCACGGCAATCCCTGTGCCAGACGGCCCCTCCCTCGCCTTTTTCCGGCGGACATGGCAGCGGTGGTTTAACCAGGCTTGCTTGGTGTTCGTTGTTGACTATATATAGACCGCTCCACACCCACTTTCTAAAGCTGGCAACTAACCAGCACACATCCTTCCACACATACGTATCTTTACCAGCAACACCAGGTTTATTCACGTTCCGACCAACCACCCTTGCAAGCAAACCATGCAATTCTTCAGCTTCATTGCCCTAGTGACACTGCTCTTGATCCAGAGTCAAACTGCCCATTCCACCTTCGTATGCCGCAAACCCAACAAAGGTTACTGCACCAGATTGAACTCCGACCCGAGTTTGCCAGGAACAAGTCTCAGTCTGTATTCGGCTAGAATCTTTCCATGTTTCCTTACAATTGATCTTTCGCATCAGTTGACATTGTCATCTTCTCCATTTACAGTCGTCCCAGCAAACCAGGTAGACTCACCCAATAAGAACCACTTTACCTGCGTTGATGTCATGGTGTCCGATGCGCCTCCAACCGAAAGAATCTGCTGCGATTTTGTTCCTGTTAGCCCAGGAGATGGAGGAAATGTGCGCTTTTTAGAACTGATTAACTCTGCGAGACATTTATTATACCAACACGGATTCATCCACTCCTCTAGTACTACAATAACAACAGCCTAAACAAGCATTGTTACTCACGAGTTGGAAACCCAAACCAAGCGCAAGCTATTCCTCGCCCAGGCCCCCCTGCGTCTTGAACGGATATACCTCCAACTGCTTTATGCTTTTCTCACTAACTTTGTCTTCTTCTTCTTCTTCAAAAAAAAAAAAAAAAACTCAAACAAAGGACAATGCAATTTAAAGTGCCTTATGTTCTAAATATGATACCTCATGAATAGATGTTTCTTGGGAACTGCTCTTACAGTGAATGGATGTGGCCAAGGCTTGAGCCATGATGATCTGCCTCCTCGCTGTTCCTGGTTTATATACCAGGTGGGTAAAGGTTTGAGATGTGTAACCCCTCTCCCACATTATCAATTCTCTGATCCCCAGAAAATCATCAGGACCCAGGGCAAGGTAAAAATATCAACTCACTGATCTTCAGTAGTAACCCATGACAAGGGAGTGTTCTCTTGAAAGAGACTTTCATTTGTGATTCAGGAATATCTACCACTGTGCCTTGTTCTCTTCTTAGAAGAACCATCAGTAGTAACATGCATGGTGGATTGGTTTTCACAAACTTTATATGGCCTACAAAACTTTCCTTATCAACATCTCAAAGCAGGTGTCTAACCCACAACAATTGAAAAATTGTTTCTCCTAAAACCATGTATTTTGTGTGGCAGGTTGAGGATGCAACAGACTTTTGACACTGGGATACCAACAGTACTGGACAATTCAGGAAAGTGATCAACACACCATATGACAAGAACACAAACTAACCACCCCAAAAATCATCAGAGAATGCTTTTGATGGCTTTTCATCTTCCCTCAGGTGAAACACTAGTGTTGAGACTCAAGGTGTACTGCTTCCCAAACATTAATCATCTTGTGACATTTCATTCATCCATCACCACTCTTAACCTAGTTACTGTGCTGCAACCTTGCAACTAGTTTAAGACCTTGTCACACCCAGTACTGGTTCTCTTCTCTCATTGAGTTGGAGTCTGATACCAAGTGTGACAAGCTAACCGCAACACATATCTTTTGGTCAGGTTAGTTGAAATATCATCATCAAGTTGGAGTTAAATATCAAGCATGCCAAGCTAACCACAACGCGTCTCTTATTGTCAGAGCACAACCTGAGTTCAAATAATCTGCAACAAATCTTTCAGATCAGCAAGATAATTGATCAAATGTGTCACACCTTTTCAATGCAAATTTCCTAGGTTGGCCGCAAAATGTGCAAGGTAACTTACTGAAAAACAAATATCCAGATGCATACCCACTGCAAGGTAGCCTAAAGAACTATGATTGAAAGTTAATAACCACTTTTTTGAGTGTCCCCATTTTTGTCAATCACTTCATTTTAGTTCATCAGAAATTAGGTTTTCACAGTGACTGTGCTGTCCCAATGTTCATTGGGGATGCTATTGATCTTACTTGGTTGATGAATCTGGAAGCCTTTGGCAGACTGCTTCACCATTTTCAAGCTCAAAAGTGTCATTGAAGACGTTTTGCTAAGTGTAGAAAGGGATGAATGGAGATACCTCTGCCTTTATGTTGTTCAAGACACTAAAAAAGCCCCCCAATCTTGGATTGGAAGGTTGAATGAAGTGATAGGAGGGGTGTATCAAGATACTACTGCTGTTTAGAAGTGGTTTGGTTTTAGATAAAAAATGATGGTGAGAGGTAATTGATGAGAGGGGGAATTGAACAAAGTTTGGCATGACAAAGAGGGGTTATGATTCATGAGTGATGATGAGTGATGAGGAATGAGACATGAGATGTGGCAGCAAGTGCCTTAACCAGGGATTGAACACAGGTTCTAGTGATGGGGGGTTATGAATTGAGAAGGGGTCTGAGGTTGAAAGGAGAAACAGCCTAGTGGCACAGTGTGCATGACATATTTTTTTTCACATCACACTGACATCTTCCACCCAAACCTTGTGCAGGAATGACATCACCTTGTGACAGTGAAAAGTCAACTGTCACCTAGTCTTGATTTGCCAGCTATGTACCAAGCATACCAGTAGCCTACTTAACTCGCCATTTGAATTGGTTGTTAGAGCATCAATTGGAAGCTGCTCTAGGTGAAGAAAAGAATGACACATTATGAGTGATGGCAAACAGACACATGCTCACCACTCTGAGCAGCAGATGAAGACATTCCCTGAGTGGCTCAACAAGCATTGATAAGTCTTACAAATCCTACAGAAATGCAGTCTTGAATAATGTTGAGAACATGCATACATTAGATGGATTTGTAGATGTAGTCCTAGCAGCTTGACCTGTTAAAAGCATTCACCTTTGGCACCAACCTCAATATTGTCCCTCAAACCATACTTGATGATGTCAAAAATTTCTCCTTGCCAATCTTCAACCAACTCAAGAGCTTGATCAATGAAACCAATGCAACAGGCAAGTTGATCAGGGGATATAATTTTTGGAACAAACCCCAGTTGGATACTCATATTTGATGCAATCTTTTCAGTGGATTCTCCTTTTAATACTGCATCCTTTGTTCATCACTGCATCAATCACATCCTTATTCTCCTGAACTCCAACAACTCCTTTTCCAAAAAGCTGACTCAACCACTTTGACTCAGTCTCAATCTCTATTTCACCTTTACTTCACTTGTCAACTCAATCAATTTCTGACTTGACTCAAATCAAATCAATTTTGGTGTCTCAAGTCCTTTGGTGAGAAGACTCAATCACTTAAACTAATCTTTTTTATTCAATTCCTGTTGTTTAGTCCTGTGATCTCTCTTTCCATGTTCATTTTTTCTCAGTTTTCTCTTATCTTTATTTAAATCTTGGGTGGCAAATCTTTCTCTCTTTTTTGTATTTCTTTTATATTTAATCCATTCTCTTCTTTTTATATAAATTATCTTTGTTTTTAGTCTGGCTTTTGGTTATCAATAATAAAAATTTATAGATCTAAGACTCACTCCCTGTCCCAAACCATGGGAAAATTTTTTATCTATGCTGGTGGTGTTTGGAAAAGGGGCTGAACGGGAGCAGGAGTTGGTGGTGATTTACACCACAGCCACAAGTCCAAGGATTTTGAAGTGGAGATAAAACTGATTCCACCCAATTTTTTTTTCCTCTTCACAGGTGCCAGAATTGAAATTCTTTTGCCTTATGGTGAAAAAACCAAATTTAAGCCCCAGGCTCAAGAAGTAAATCTCCTGATTAATTAGGAATAAATCTCAAGGAGAATTTTGGAATTTTCTGGCTTCCAACATCCCATACTCCCCACAGATTAGGCCAGCCCAGGCCACAAAAAAATTATTTCCCAATGAACTCACTTTTGATTTGCTCTGTGCTGCAAACAAATTGAGCACAAAGTCACTTCCAGGACCAAGTAACTACCCAAAAGTGCCTTGGTTGCCATTGTTATCATAGACTAATGGTTATGGCCCTTTCTAATTGTGCATTAGAGAACAATTGACTTTTAACTCACTTGCATGCTCTTGAAATCAATTTTCATTTGATTGTGATCCACTTTCCTGGATGATTCTCCAATTGAATGGAAAACCAGAGTGCTAATGACAAGGTCCAAGACTTCCTGTCCAATTGAATGGCCACTCAATGGGAATTTGGACCTTGAGTTGAAATACTTCCAACCTTGAGTGGCTTTGGTTTAGAAGTCGGAGCATTTGTATAGAAGTAATATGAGAGAATCTGTAATCCCATAATCCTACCAAAAAAAAAAAGGTATGCCATGTATTTAAAAAAGAACAACATACTTCTATGGACAATAAATGAGTCCAGCTAGTGGATCAAATTTTAAATAGTGAGACTTGGGAAACCAATCATTTGGCTTTAAACCTAAGATAAATGTGGCAGTATCTTTGGTTTAAAACCAAAAAAAAGGCAGAGATAGGTGAGCTCAACTCAGTTGAGTAATTAATTTTCCAAACATAAAACAAATCTATCATAAAACCAGAAGTATTAGGCCTCAAAATACCTCTAAACCTAACTTTCAGAGTTATGGGAGACTGGGAAGCTGATAAGGCCAGCTTGAGTGATCTGGAGTGATCTGGAGTGAGCTGAGATGAACTGGGATGAGCTCATAAGAGCTGCAGAGAGCTGAGATGTGCTGTGTTTATGCTAGTTTTTCACAAAAATTCAAAAAAAAAAAAAAAAAAAAAGCTTCCCCTGACCCTAAACCCTAAGCACTAATCCCTAATCCCTAATCCCTAAGACCACCTGCATTGGTTGCTAATTTAGACCAGATTAAGTGACTTAATCCCAAGTGTCAACCACATTGGCACAGACTAAAATGGATTATCTTATCCCAGAGCTCCAATTAGATAATCATGGGATTAAGTCTGTTTTGCAGGCTTGGGAGCCTTAATCTTACACTTAGTCCCAACAAGTGCACTTGCACTCCTGGATTAGAGGAGCTGGGGGGTGGACTAGCCTCAAAATTCAGCACCAAATACAGATGGTCTAATCCCTAAGAGCATCTCTGCTGGGGGAGCTAAATTGTGCAACTATACTAAATTTAGCTGCCCCCAGGGTAAATGGCTCCTCTACCGCAGGCCCTAAACCCAAAACTAAAGTGTTATTACAGACTTTGGGAGCTATGGCATCCCTAAATTTAAGACAGTATAGCTCCCCGGATAGTTCCCCTCAATCGGTTCTGGAGACCCCTACAGACCCAGAAATAGAAAATGTAAATCTTAATTTGAAGCCCCCTCCAAAAATCCTTTCCCATTGCCTTTAATTGCTAATTTTACAAAACCTCCCCAAGCCAAATCCTGCGCCAATACCAGAAGCCCATCAATGCATACCTCTCTGCACCAACAGGAAGACGACAATTGGGATAATAGCTGCCCTGGCCATTTTGGGAAAACCAATGCCCATCCGATCTTTGCGAACCTACCTTACTTGGGCTGATCTTTCTGGCCATCCACGGGCTTCCAGTGCCTGGACGCACATGCAAGACATTGGCAATGATCGGGCTTTTATCACCGTCATGGGGATCGACATCCAGACATTTGAAGCAATCCTGGTTCCCTTCACATCTGCGTGGGAGTCAACTACTATATCTCGAATGGATGTGAACCCCAATGGCAAGCCACAACCTCATCGCCGCTCTCTGGATTCTGCCGGTGGACTTGCGTTAGTCCTGCACTGGATCAGCTCGACAATGGCGGTGTATACGTTACAGCAGATCTTTGCCATCACGGCAGTGGTTTGTACTCGTGATCTTCAGTTTGGTCAGACCTGTCTGCTTCAAGTCCTGAGGGACCTCAAGATATCCAGGATCACATGGCTGTCACGTGAACACAGATGTCTCGAGTACAGTCAACTTGTTGAGCGAAGATTTCCCCTTCTCACCAAGTGTTTTGGTTTCATCGATGGGTTGAACATACCGGTGAATGTTGCTGAAAATGAGGAGTATTTACTTCCTGTCATCTAAAGATAGTCACATTCAACTGATGTGTTTCTCAATTTTTTATTAGCCTTCAAAACGCCTATTATCAACGGTGGGCCGCTACGCTACACTACGCTACATGGCCAATAACTGTTAGCGTAGCGCTTATTTTTTTTCTGCTAAATTTGTGTAGCGTTAGTCGTAATTGTATGCAGCTACACTAACGGTTAGCGTAGCTGATATTTTTCTTTGAAAATTTTCTGTAGCGTTAGTTGAATTTTTTTTCCGCTACACCAACAGTTAGCATAGCTTTTTTTGAGCTAACACGATTTTTAACAATCTATAGCGTAACTTTTTCCCAGCTAACAGTCAGCGTAGCGTAGATGTCAATTGGGTTACGCTACGCTGCGCTACACACACTAACACAAGCTAACAACACAACTAACATCCAGCTAACAACTCAACTAACATTCAGCTAACAAGTCAACTAACAGTTGATATCTGTCAGCATGGTGGGAATTGAACTCACACCCTCAAAAGGTTAGACTGGTCCAATGGTCTGACATTCATACAATGACCATTGGACCAGTGCTACCCTAGCAATACA
>SMGU01001137.1:0-21573 GCA_004348175.1 Puccinia novopanici
TGGTAGCACACTAACTTGTACCTCAACATATTTCACTTTTGAATTGCTCTGGTTTCAAGGTTTTCTTGCCATTGATCACAATTATTAGACAGACTCATTTCTGATCTCCATAAGTTTACATATCTTTGTGGAAATTGTAGAAAACTATGGATAAGAATTAGCTAAAAACAAATTATCCTGATTTTGAAATATTTATTTCCCATAATTGGCCCACCTATACTGCAATTTTCCAAAAAAAAGGCTTGACCGCCAAATTTGTTTCTCATATCTCAGACCCAAAATTTTTCAACCAAGGAAAAGTGGTACAGTGCATTGGTATTCACAACTGTAGGCAGAGGAATCATCACCATCTTAATCTTCCTTTGATCACTTTATGGGTTATGAACCTGTGCCCTCCAGACTGCTGGAGGGCGGGGCTACAACTGGGATTTCAAGATTAGCCTTCCCCGCACACCAGAGATTCCGGGTAAATTGCACAAAACCTATCTTCACGACTACATCTCCAAGGGGTGTTCCAAATTTTGACATTTTTTTTGAGAGCCTTACCAAGGCCTGAAACTGGCTGAGGCTGCTCATGCTTTGGCAAAACTGGCCAAATAGTCTCAACAAATGTACTATGTACAAAACTATCAATCTTGGCCTCAAAGAACCCAAAGCCCAGAGTGCAATGAAAGAATATTGCTCTCATTGGTGCATACCCAGAAGCCTGGATGGATGTGCATGTCATGTCTAGACAGCTAACATTCCTTTTTTTATTTTTTTCATTATTGTTGTCAAGAAGCATGTACTTAATGTATGCTTTTAAGCATAATTCATCCTATATATGCATATTATGCTCACATATTGTATTTCTCAAAAAGCTTGGAATTTTTTTTTTTCTTCTCAATAAAGTTTAGTTTGATATATCAACAGTTTTGTCTTTTACACAGTGAGACATTTCTCGCTCATCTCTTGGCTTTGCTGGTGGTCCTTTTTTGAGTAGGTCCCTGGTGAAACCGACTCCATATTCAGAACCAGGGCCCAAAGTTGGCTCCAGGACCAATTGCTGGTGTTGCCCGCACCTTCACCCCGCCAAGGTGGCAGCATAATGCCACTGCTATGTTGCCGGACAGGGTGGCGGGTGACTTCAAACCCGTGAGACACCTGGGGCAGAAACCCTGGACAAATAAAATGTATGCAATTGTAAATGCATAATCTTAGGAAGAAAAAAAAAATCCAAGCATTTCGAGAAATACAATAAGTGCATAATACTATGCATCTCCAGAAAACTGTCCGGGTTTTTATTTGCTCATGTCTGGGTGCCATTTTGAGTCAACACCCGGACAAGCGGGGTCAACCACTGGACAGCAGGGGCCAAACCCGCAACCTTTTTTTTCCCTATTGTTGGTCAGTCATATACTGGAACGTGTCCGGGCATATCGATCAGCAGACAAATTTCGACGGTGGTTTTCTGCTCTCAAGACATCATATACATAAGTGGATCTCATTGGCATGGTACGCTGTCATGGTCCTCATGACCATCTCCGGCTTACTCATCACATTTGTCCTCAGCCTTTTCTTCTTGGTCCACTCTGGACTATTGGAACAGACATATTGCTGAATGAACCTCGGTCTGATCCGGAGTCAACATGAGCAGTCACCCAACCACTCTATCCGCACCCATTCCAATGTCCCAGCTGTAAGTTGAATAAAGAACCAAGATGGAAAGCAGTGCCGACAAACTTCCAGATTTCGATGCAATGCTCATCAAGGGAGACGGCAACAAGCGGCTGGCCATTGGCAGAGAAACTTGCGGTGACCACCGGCGTCTGTGTCCCAGATAACTCCCAGCCCATCTCCAAGACAATCCTTCGTCCACTCTGCGGATTGGAATATGGTCTCCGTGACAAACCTTAAAAGTGCCTTCCTGTAACAATGGCCAGTCAATCACTTCAAAATTATCTATTAATGCTCCAAAAAATATGTTGTCATTAAATCGCCTGAAGAAATCCATGTTTTTGTGCAAAAATACAGGTCTGAGAGTGCATCTATGAGCCAAAAAAACATATGTCCAGTCTGGTCAAAACCAGGACAGATTCAGGTTAAAAGTAGGACATAAATTTTCAATAAGAGGACATTATGTATTCAATGACAGGACAGGTTCAAATCAATTACAGGACAGAATTAGTCTACAACAGGACAGTTTGGGTTAATATGGGGACAAAATTATTCAATGAGAGGACTGAATTAATCAATATAAGGACAATTGAGAGTTGTTTTCAGGACAGTTTTCTGGAGATGCATAGTACGACTTGTTAAGTACATGTCCAAAACCAGGAGTGGAAGAAAAGTCAACTTTATATTGGTGCACATTACAAACTTGGGAATGATATTTATGGAAACTAAAACCTCCAAGCAGTCCAAAAATGTATAGGAACATTGAGCTTGTGTCTTTTTTGCAGTAATAGTTGAGGATAGGTGTTGCGCGCTGTAGCCCTGGGGACGTCCGGGGTCGTCGTAGGGCCTCGCGGAGCTGACCTCCTCTGTTGACTCTTCTTCACAATTCTCAAATCTTTTCTCATTCGTCGTGAGTCATCGTGACCATTGGATTTTCAGCTGCAGCCGAGTCGGGTTTCATGGTATCATGCGAGTAAGCTATTTTCAAACATTTATCTAACAAAAAAAAAAAAAAAAGGTGTCGACCCTACTGACACGCACCCTTGTTTTCAGATTTTGTGCGTTGCTGAAAAGCCATCGATAGCGCGTTCAATCACGGAGATTCTCTCAGGAAATCAATTCACTACCGTCAGTGGACCCTAAGTTACTCCATGAATGTGCGAGACCCCTGTTTCAGCATACTGAAACGAGGGAAATGCAACTTGTCTTTTATGGGAACCGCGATCGATCGTAGCGGCAATCGCCAAACCGATACTGCAAAAACTTTGATTTTCATTACCGGTTGCCTCCCTCACCCCAGCTGGTCGATTTTACCGTCACCTCAGTCTTAGGCCATCTCACCTGCACCGACTTTGATGACCATTATCAAGGATGGCGGAACTGCGATCCTTTCTCGCTCTTCGATGCTCCTATTAATCGGTTCGTCAATCCAGTGAGCAAATGCAGTTTACGGAATCCAACTTATCAAATCGGGGAAAACACCCTTGTCTCATCGCAATCTAAAAAAAAACATGACATTCAGGATCACAAAGGAATTGAACGCAACTTGAAAGCTGAATCACGCCGCGCCGACAAATTAATGATCTGGACTGATTGCGATAGAGAAGGGGAGCATATCGGCTCGGAAATCGTCTCTGTTTGTCGCGCTGCCAAACCGGGCATCATAGTACTACGTGCCAGATTCTCTGCCATTATTCCCGCGTTAGTCTTCATTCACGAGATTTCCACCTGGGCACCACGCCTTGCCTCTATGTTGATCAGCCGTGTGGTTTTTGTTGTGCGAACGATCATTCCCAAGTCAGATCCACAACGCCTGTCAGAATGCTGGTCAGTTGGATATGAATCAAGTCCATGCGGTCCAAGTAAGAATGGAACTTGATCTCCGCATTGGAGCCGCCCTTACAAGATGCCAAACTATGGGCCTCCAGAGTCGGTTTCATCAACTAGCCGAGAGCCTCATCAGTTACGGTTTGCCAGTCCTTTCTTTTTCTTTTTTCGCGCCTACATCCAACCCGTGACTAACAAAACTTGATACATCATAGGACCTTGTCAATTTCCAACCTTAG
This sequence comes from Puccinia novopanici, assembly GCA_004348175.1. NCBI lineage: Eukaryota > Fungi > Basidiomycota > Pucciniomycetes > Pucciniales > Pucciniaceae > Puccinia > Puccinia novopanici. The sequence goes on from SMGU01001137.1 coordinate 3,723, forward strand.
GATTTGTTGTAGACCAATATGACAAGGTCAACGCATTTGTCCCTGAAGTGTTTTGGTACATTCATGTAGTGCTCGCCAAAGATGATACCAAAGTTGAATTCAAGTGGAAGCGACATCGTCTCTTCGATTATCATGCTGCTTTCGTGCTACATGAGATGTGCACTGACGATCCTGAGGCCACGGTAATGGATGTTAATGTCAAGCCGGCTGTGAAATGGTAGGTTACTTTTCTCGTATTGCCACAGAAGAACCGCATAAACTTCACCACGAAATACCTCACTGATAAATTTGATTTGTCTACTCTCAACTAGGAAGCCTTTGCCACTCACAACCGTCGAGCTTCAAAAAGCTGGCTCGCGGCTACTCCATCTAACCCCGAAGACTGTCTTAGACGTATGCATCTCAATTATCTTTTGGCATATATTCCGACTAAGCTTGTTTTCTTTTTCTATTCTAATGCGTGAGATGTACTTCTAGATCGCGGAGAAACTCTACCAGAAAGGTTTAGTTAGCTACCCTCGAACTGAAACTGATCAATTTGATCGTGACTTTGATTTCATGGGATTGATCGAGAAACAAATGAATGACACTCAATGGGGTGATTTTGCAACGAGGTAAGGCGGGTGTTCTTGTTGAATCATGCGAGCTTGGCACCATGCTGATATTTGCTTCGGCCAGACTCAAGGATGGCGGAGGGTTCCAAACGCCACGGAATGGGAAGAAGAATGATAAAGCACACCCCCCAATCCACCCCACGGCGCACGCAAATAACTTGAATGCTGATGAGAAGCGCGTGTATGACTTTATCACCCGGCGATACCTCGCCTGTTGCTCCAAGAATGCCACCGGCAAGACCACTACTGTCGTCATCGACATTGCCAATGAAGAATTCACCGCCACAGGTCCGTGACTTCTCCAACGCTATGGCTCACTTTCATTCAATCGGTTCAGCTTGAGATTAAACTTTTTATTATAATTTTTCACAGGGCTAGTTATCATCGAGAGAAACTATCTCGAGGTGTATATATATGATAAATGGAATGGAATGCTCCTTCCCGATTTCCAGATTGGCGAGAAATTCATGCCCACATCCTGCGACCTGAAAGAAGGTACCACCACGCGTCCCAACCTGCTGACTGAAGCCGATTTGGTTGCCCTGATGGATCGCAATGGAATAGGTGATAAACTTGGATCTGTTGTGGCACGTTAATAGCCACTCATTTTTTTTTTTTTTGCCTTCTTCTAGGGACCGATGCAACAATTGCCGAGCACATCGCGAAGATAATTGACAGAAAGTACGTGTTTAAGCATCGCGAAGGCTCGACCCAATACTTGGTGCCCTCGACATTGGGCATTGGACTTGTAGAGGGGTACAATGCGATAGGCTTGGACAAGTCATTAAGCAAGCCACAACTAAGACGCGAGGTTGATACAATGTTTCTTCCCCCCTCGACGAATCCCACCCCCGTTGAGCTAATCCCTCATTCCTCTAATATACTTCCACAGACTGAACAACGGATGACGTTGATATGTGAGGGTTCCAGAAGCAAAACCGACGTGCTGACCCAAACTATAGACGAGTACCGCGACGTCTTTATACGCACTAGACGAGCTTTTGCTACCATTGTGGAGCAAGTCGCCCGCTATCTTGATTCACCCATGGGGCAAGATGGCGACGCATCAGAAGATGGGCACGATAGCGATCCTGGAGAGGATGGTCCTGGACATGGTGGTGATGGCGGCGGCGGCGGCGGCGGCGGTGGCGGCGGTGGCAGCAGGAATAGGAGGGGCGGGAACAATTCTGGTGCGCGTGGGTCCAGGCGAGGTCGAGGTGCATCCAGAGGAAATGGCCGACCACCCTCGAGTGACGAGGATGGCGATGATGGGCCCAGCGGTCCCAGTCGCGGTGGGGCCACTCGAGCTGGTAGAGGCAGCCGGGCATCCGCGAGGGCTGGTCGAGCTACACGAGGAGGCACTCGCGGAGCCAAATCCACGTCCGTCGCGGCCGCATCGCGGAGTGCTACCACGACTGGTCCTGCCGACAGTTCCGGTTAGTTCACTCCTCACAATTACATCATCGCTCTCCATGGATTCATGTCTGTTTGCCATTCTCTGTGGATATATCGATCAGCTCCTCTGTGCAAGTGCGGTGCGCAGACGGTCGAGCGAGCAGTAGTGAAAGACGGGCCGAATAAGTCAGTTACTCTTTTTTTTTTTTTTTCGGTGCTGATGGCTGAGAATCGGGAATTGCTGCTGCTGCATGTGCAGGGGAAGAATGTTTTATGCCTGTCCGAAGCCGCAAGGCGAAGCAAGCTGTGGGTTCCAGGGATGGGCGGACGATGCTGGCGGGGCGGCGGGCCCTAGTGCCCAGAAGCGCCGAGCCGGAGAAGCTTCACCTGGTGTACGTACCTATGAAAGAGAGAGAAATGGGGTTGGTGTGATGATTTCTCAAGGCCTCCTTCTCTTGACTTTGCAGCCACCCTCTTCACGTCGAGCGAAGACGAGCGAGACACAGGATCGAGTGCGATGTACATGCGACCTGGAAGCTGTTCAAAGGGTTGTAGGCAAGGATGGTTAGTTGACCTTGTTTTTAATTTGATGGGTTTTTTGTTTTTTGTTTTTTGTTTTTTTGATGATGATTCTTATCACGGCGGAATGACCTGCAGGTGCCAACAAAGGGCGGGCCTTTTGGGTCTGTAGTAAGGTCTCCAAAACGGCACAGTGTAAGTTCTTCAAGTGGGATGATGAGCTGCGGGCGGTGCAGGGCGCCGGTGCACCTGTTGCAGGACCCTCGACGAGCACCGTGGCAGCCACGGATAAAGGCAGTTGTTTCAAGTGTGGACAGCAGGGACATTGGAGCAGTAAGCAGGATCACCCATTTCATCGCCTTGCTATGAGGATAATATGTTAATTTTCTCTTTTTTTTTTTTTTGTTGGATAGATGAATGCACAAGTCAGTCACAGGCCGGGAGAAACAGTTCTGCTGGACAAGCATCGTCGAATTATACCTGTTTCTCGTGTAACGAGCAGGGCCATCTGTCCACCAACTGTCCCAAGAAGGGCGGTGGTGGTGGGGGTGGGGGCTCGTCGAGCACGACGGGACAGAAGTGTTTCCACTGTCAACAAGTTGGTGCGGTGTGACCCATTAGTGTTTCTTGCATGAGAAGAAAGTTGACATTTTTTTTTTTTTTTTGGACACAGGCCATTGGGCGAACGCATGTCCTAGCAAGAACAGCGGTGGTTCCTCCTTCTCCGCCCCTAGAGGCAGGCCGCATGGCCGAGGCTCCTCTTCCCGATCTCGCCCTAGGAAGAGAGGTTTCGGTGCCGCTGCCGGAAGAGCGCGCAAGAAAACTTCTTGATGTCTCTTGTTCTTCTTATCTCTCCTTCTTTGACACACTTTTTTATATATGTGTAATCTACCTTTTTTGTGTTGCATGAGTGGACCCAGAATATAATAATGGTTTTTTGATTTGCTTGAATGGTTTTTTGAGTTGGTGCTTTCGTGGCTGTCAGTTGAGTTGAAGTTGTTGATTGTGGGAGAGTGGCAATGATTGATGAGAGTTTTCTTCCCAGCCTCGAGTAACCTGAAACTCCATCATCATCTTCATCTTCATCTTTTTAGTTTCTTCTTCTGCTGCTTCTCCTCCTCGCCCAGACCGAGACGTGTGTGTGTAACCCTCCTCTGCGGGGCTTCTTCTCTGTCCAGATGGAACAACTACCAACAACCAGAAACAACTCACCCACTCACACCAACAACACCAACAACACCAACAACACCAACAACAGGAAGAACCGCATCCAATCACTCCCAAACACACAATCCGCACCAACCATGACCAGGAATCGTCTCCCCACACTCCAGGAAGTCCTCGCTCGCCAAACCAGACCACCAGTCGATCTGTCGGTTGACTTTCCCTTTCTCTCGCATGCTACCACTCACTGACCAGAGATTCTACAGATACTGCTTCTACCTCTATCTGCAACGAGAACGGGCCGAGGACTCGCTCGACTTCTGGCTCGACGCTCAGCAGCACGAAAACCTCTGTCGGGCCTACTTCAAAGACCTCCGACGGAGCGCCGTCGACCTAAGGGACGAATGGCCCGCTTACTACCAACGCGCTTGCACCAGAGGCAGCGTCTACAACCCCAGTAATCATATCCGAATCCTTCCATTCTCCCATCGAATCTACCCTCATTAACTCCCTCTTACCATCTCTTGCACAATAGTCAACGGAATTTCCAGGCAGAGTCGACTCATAAACGACACCCTCGACCTCTGTCAAAAACCTCGTATGCATCCCGTCCAACGAAATAACCCATCAATGGATCCCCACTATCTCTCTCCACTCGACTCAGAGTCCAGGAACTGCTTGTCGGAAAAACAACGCGCCGCACTCGCTGTCTTACAAGGTCTGCTTGCTGCATATTCTCACACTATCTTTATTCTCCGAACCTCGCTTATGCACAATACCACGCGCTGACAGCTTGATCCAATCAACATGATGTACAAATATTTAAATATTATGTACTCCGCATTCATGCACTTTGAATCATGTTTACATAAACAGATCTATTTGACGTGGATAAGAATAAGCTGCAAGAGATCGTCAACCAGTTCCAGATTGAATTCAAACTCGGTTTAGAGCACATTCTCCAGATCAAACAGCAATCCACCATCTCAGGAGAACCACAGAAAAAGAGTGCAACTGCTCAGGATCCATCCCAAGTCACCCTGCCCATGTTACCCACCTTCATCCATGTGAGCTAATTACTGGTTGCTCCTAAATACATATATATAGTTTTGCATCTGTTTATGAATTCACCCCTACAGGATGTGCCCAATGGTGATGAAAAAGGCTTGTTCTTGGCACTAGATCTCGGCGGAACTAACTTGAGGGTGTGTGAAGTCACCTTAAATGGGGACAAGACATTCACGATCAAATCGGACAAATACCTACTCTCCGATGAAATCAAAACGGTATGTCGTCCCCCCTGCCTTCAACAACAACAGGAAAAAAAAAGACATTTATTGAATAACTCTCTTGATCTGAATTGGGGTAGTAGGGCACAGCAGAAGAATTGTTCGATTATATTGCAGACTGCGTCAAAGCCTTCTTGATCCAACTCGGCCATGTCTTGACTGAAGACGAGAAGTTACACCTAGGATTCACCTTCAGTTTCCCAGTCCTGCAAAGTGCATTAGCCGAAGGGAAATTGTTAGACTGGACCAAAGTGAGCAACAAAGAGAAAAATACACATTATATTAAGCTTACCTTTGGGGGCCTACCTTGATTTACAAAAGGGCTTTAAGGCTACCGGCGCTGTCGGCGTGGATATTGTCAAGCTGTTGCAAAACGCCCTGGACAAGAAAAAAGTCCTAGTCCATTGTAATGCGCTTGTGAATGACACGTACGTCTCCCCGCCCTCCCCCTCCTCCAAGCTACCAGAGCCGGCGGCCTTCTTGATAGTACCTCTTCGCCTCCCACCGGTGCGGTCTTTCTTAGCAGACAAGACGCGGGCGGCGGCGGGGCCGACGTCCGAGTCGGTGCCGTTGACGATGAGTTCGAGGTCCGAGTGGTTGATGAGGGAGGAGTGAGGCCGGCTGATGAACCGTTGGTTGGGCGACAACAGCGGCGTCAACAGGCCCATCTTGCTGCTGCTGTGGCGCATCGGCGTCGTGACCCCCGTCCCCGCCGCGGCTGCAGGCGTGATCAACGTCTTGTTCGTCGTCGTCTTGGTAGCCTTTAGCGGCGTCGAATGCCGCTTCGTCGTCACGTACTGCTCGTCCTGTGAGGAACACGAGGACGACTTGGTCATGCCGGATGAGCCGGAGGAAGCCTTGGAGAATGATGACGGGCCGCTGGCGCGCAAGGGCGTCGTGGTCTTGCCAGCTCGACTGGCGCGGGGCGTATCGGCAGACAGCCTCGGAGTGGCCGGCTCTGCGGAAGACTCCATGGCCGAAGGGTCGCTGAGTTTCGAGCTAGCACCACGCTGGGTCTCGGCGAGGGTTCTTGGTGGGCTGTGCGGGGCAACCGAGGAGCGGATGGTTCGACGCGTCGGGTCCCGTGCCCTATGTCCCTCGCCGCGTTCCGATGAGCCATCCGAGCCGGGCCCTTGGACGCCTGAACCATCCGAGCTCGACTCACGCGAGCGACTAGAGGGGGAGGCTGTGGGGTCGCGCTGCAGCTGGCTCTGGATCGAGCCCAGGGAGGCCGACTGCTTGTGTCGGATCATCCGCTGTGGGGTGTTGTTTCCCAGCTTGATTGCGGTCCGCCGTTGGCGCACGGCAAGCGGTGGACGGTCCATGCGATCAGAGTCCTCACTCTCGTCGCTCGGCCTGCCGGGGTGAGACGCGTTGTCGTCAGAGTCTGACTGGCCAGCCTTCCTTCTGACGAGCGAGACGGGCTGGGATGGGTGCAAGGTGCGAGTGGGGGAGGAGGAGGTGGTGGTGGTGGTGGTGGGTCGGGTTCTATGTGGATGGCGTGGCGTGGCGGGGACGAATTCGCCGGCAGTATTTTCGAGCATCAGTCGGAGCCGTGAGGCGGGGTCCGAAGGCTTGGTGGATGGACGGGAGGGCGTGCCGTTGCTACCCTCGGATGAGGCTTTGACCATGGGGCTAGAAGAGGGTGCTCCATGAGTGAGACTCGATTGGGATCTGGAATTGGTTCTCACGGCAGTTGATGGCTGTATTCTGACTCTCGCTCCAGGCTTGTTGGGCCTGGGAGTCTCATGGCCATCCGAGAGATTGGCCGAGATGTTGGCTTGGTGTTCTTTTTCTTCTTCTTCTTCTTCTTCTTCTTCTTCTTCAGGAAGGGTAGGGGGAGGAAGTGAGATGGGTCGAATGCGAGAATTGCCGCGGGGCTGATGATGGATGGCTGAAGAAGAAGAAGATGGGGTAGTGAGTGAGGAGTTGTATATAAATGGAGAGAGAAAACAATTTTACAGACATGTTGTTGTGTTGTCAGTGTTTTGCACTTTGCCAGCAGAAGATTTGGGGCGAGTAGGATGGTGGTTAGTTTTCTGACAAGCGGAGGAAGAGTCTTGACCCAGAAGGGCTGAAGGGAGGTTTGAGTCGGATTGATGGGGACGGGTGATGGGGGAGAGGATTGGATGGTGCTGATCAGAGGCGGGATCCTCGTCATCGGTCCACCAGGCCCAGAGGGTTTCTAGTACCTTGACCCTCAGTTCCGTCTTGAGGGCTTTCTGTTTCATCGCCTGGACAAGGATCTCTAGCCCGCCGGCAGATTCGAATAGTTGTGCATTAGCTGGTGAGTCGACAAAGGTGATGAGGATCAGGTCTAGTAGGGGAATCCCGATGGAAGAGAAGGCCGGTGAATGTAAGGCGGGTGGTAGGAAGGTGAGGAGGATCTAGTGAGGGGGATGTGGGTTAGTTTTTTTAAGTTGAATGTTGACTGTTTGCGACATACCCTGAGGTTGTATTCGCTCCTGAATAGGTTTTGGCTGGCTGGGTGGAGATGCATGAGGCCCTGGAGGAGGATGAAGAGGGTTTCGAGTAGCTTGATGGAGGGAGTGAGGTCGGTTGTTTCTCTGTTAGTGGGGTGCTGCTGCTGGATTGCATGTGCGATGTGGGGTAGTTCTGCGATCTGGTTGATGAATCGTAGCAGTGCGAGTGAGGCTGTTGTATTTTGGTTGGTTTAGTTCTTTCTCTGCTGCGATGTGGATGGGTGTTGACTGACCATTGAGTTCTATTCTGTGCTGTAGTTTGATGAATAGTTTGCCTGTTTCTTCGTCTGGTCCTCCCAAGCTTGCGCCGATGAGCCAGTTCTTGATGAGGTTGAGTGGTTCGTTAGTGTTTTGAGTGATGAGTAGTTGGTCGAATGTTTTGATGAGTTTGTTTTCGAATGATTGTTGGCTCATTTTTGCTAGTTTTTTTATTTTTTTATTTTTTTGGAGAATTTCTTAAAAAGTTTAATTTTAAAATCCGCAGACTACTACTACTGCACACGCTATTATCTACTACTACATTCTCAAGATACCAGTGCCCTGACACCCTCCTTCGTCAGAGGTAACTCACTAACCCGCACCCAGATCGAAGGCTTATCATCCACAGGATAGATGGCCTGCAGGATCAACCCCATCTGCACCAGCTCAGCCTCCTCAGAGACATCAAACAACTCCCACCACGCTTCCGGCAACGACAGCCCAAGCTCATTGGCTGCCACATAGATCGCCAATGTCCCCAAATGCGTCGGAGGGTACAGCGCCGGCAACGTCGTCAGCAATCTATCACTCACCAAACCATCAGCACCCTTCTCTCTCTCTCCAAAAAAGAACAAAACAACTCACGAATCATTCAACGCCCCCCAGGCCCGTTGCGACACTTGGGTATTCTCCGTCAGGTTCAGCACCTGCAGGTAATTCACCATGGCCGAGTATGGGTGTTGCACCTGGACATGAAACCCAAGCCTAAGTCCCCTTCCCTTGCATTATTCAGCCACCATCCATCCCTCTTGCGTGTATATATAAGAGAGAGAGAGAGAGAGCCTACCGCTTCAAGATCTGCATCTCCGCCACCACGATCTCTTCCTTACGATCGTAAAACGTTTGAGCAAAGTAGTCCATGGGTCGGTAGCTGAACATGGCCAGATCGAGCGACTTGAACTTGTCAGGATCGAGCTCGGCCGGGCCCAGCTGCTGACTCTTCTTCTCCGGTTCCCCCCCCCTCTTTTGTTGAAGATGCCGTAACATGCTCTGTTTGATCTCTGCCGGCAAGAGCGGGTTCTGTTCGATCTTCTGCTCCGCCTCCCGCGCCGCCCGACTCGCCGCCACCGCCGCATCCCGTCCCACCTGCACCGGCGTACTCACCTGCTCCCGCGACCACTCCACCAGCTGAATCAGATAGTCGTACACGTTAATGATGTCCCTAATCCGCGCCGGTTTCTCTTCCAACTTGGAAGCCAGGAAAAGTGCGCCTGCAGACACATCCTGTATACACCACAAACCAAAAAAAATCATAAATTTCCTCCATTTTTTTAATTCTTAGAAGGAGTGGAGGACTGACCCGGATTCCAAAATGGACAAACGAGGTGACAAAGAAGAACCGCTGAAAGAGGGTGGCCGCGGTAGCCATGACGATTTGGGGGCTAGATGGGGACAGCATGAAATCAGAGAGAGAGAGAGAGAGAGAGAGAGAAGGGTGTTAGGAGAGGAGAGAGGACGGACAGTTTGAGGAGGACGCCGGCCTGCTGGATCAAGAGGGCGCCATCTAAAAGCAGGATTAAATTAAGATCATCAAGACGTGACTCGTATGTATAATAGTAGGGAGGAACTACTGACAGAGACGCAGTTCGGCTTCCAGCTGGGCGTTTATCCCGTCGAGTTTCGAGGGCGTCGGCGCGTCTGGACTCGCCAGCGGGTTCCTGAGCGTGGGTGGGCCCACCGTCTGCGTCGTCTCCGCCATTTCCTTTCTCGAGTTGCTTTCGCTGCCCAATCTTGTGTCTGGCTTCCTCCCTTCAGCCGGGAACCCCCTACAACGGGGGCTGGCTAAACTGCGCCGCGGTATCAGACCTCCACTCGGCGCTTTTCATCAAGTCTACTTGAAAACCTCGGGATAGACGGGGACGAGCGAAGCCGTGGCATGTCTGACACTTCCCGTCGAACTACAGTCAACCTGGTGAACACTATAGGATCGGCGAAGGAGAGATGACTGGCATCGTGGGGGGGCCCCGTCAGTATTTCCATTCATCCTATACACATATCTCATCGAAGCATTCGCACACCAGGAGTGGCCCCACACTGGAACACACTCCTGTCTCGGAAGTCTTCACATCGACACCCCTTCCGCTTTCCATCCCAATCACCATGAAATATGTCCGGTGTTGCTATTTCCTCGCACACACACACAAAAACAACAATTGAGCGCACATGGCTATTCTGCGAGGGTTGAAAATGTGTGTAAAACTGGAAAAGAGGAGCAAGAAAAAAAAAAAAGAAAAGCAGATCTAAAGGCTAGATTCGAGTTGATTGAGAACGAGTGTGAGGACGAGGTTGATGGGGATTGAGAGAGGTAGTACTAGAGTGGGATTGAGTGAGGAAGAACGGCAATCCATGGGCAGCCTGCTGAGAAAGAAAGCTCTCCTCAATCCTGTCGAGTGATGCCTTGATACTTCTCAGTGCAGTTTCCATCTTCTCCATCCGTTCCTCGGCTCTTCTTTCGCGTTCCTCTGCCCTTCTCTCGCGTGCCACTGCCGCGTTCTCAAGCTCATCCAGTCGCGTAAGCCATCCCCGCCGCACCAACATGCCCCGTTCTGCATCATTCAAACACGTTAATGCTTGTTTTTATTAATAAAAAAAGAAAACGGTAGGAATATATACCGGTGGATTTGGGTTTTAATTGGGTGGTGATTTTTGGCATGTAAATAATTAATTACCTTCAGGTCCCCCGGCGTTCAGGAGGGGTTTTGTTTGGTTGAGACTCAAGAAGACGCAAGTGGTGGTTGCAGAGATAAGAAAAAAGAAGACAAATGGGCTGAAATGAGTTGGGTACTGTTTTGGTTGCTCGGCTGCGCCACCTTGTTCAGGCTGGTCTGCCATTTTCCCGGTTGACCAACATTTTCTCTTGTCAACCACACAACACTGACCTCTGTATCTGTCCTTCCTTCAACAAACAGCTAAACAATCAAATCACAGAATTCACTTGAAAAGAATAAATAACGAAGGTCGATCCTCGCTCCAAATTGAAACCCGCCGTTGGGAACACCTGATCAGGACCAATCCACCAGAACCTTGACCTAAAAGTAACCTGCCGAGCCAACCACAGAACAGGTGTGGAATACGACAGAGAGAAGCCATATAACTTACAGCATGGGTGTCAAGCAAAAGCATTATGCCGTAAGAGTAGGGAGAGAGGGCCCCAAGATATACGACAACTGGCAAGACACCGAACGCGCCGTCAGGAACTTCCCTTACGCCCAACACAAGAGCTTTCCCTCCATCCAACAGGCTCAAAAATACTTGGACGACCATGTCCATCTGCTCAATAATCCACCCTCTGAAGCCCAAATCATTAAGCGCATTCGCAATCATGGCACGTACCTATCCTAATTATCCAGAAAAAAAAAAAAAGGAAAGCCACAACTTGACCCCATTTCAGAGACTGACTCGCTGTTTCATCCGCTCAAATTCAATTCAAAAAAAACTACACAGCCCAAGGAATAGAGGATGACCAAGATGAACAACGACCTCACAAGAAGATAGCAACCTCCCTCGACGATTTAAAGCCCACACAAGCAGAAAAGCCAGACCCAGCCCACTCCCTCGACGATCCCAAGCCACCACCAACAGGCAGCTTCACCTCGGCCTCCCCCATCCCGCCCTCTCCGATTGACAGCAAGCCGTTCATCATCCCCCGAGCCGCCGCCGTCCCTCCGGCTCCTCGACACAAACCCTCCAAGCAGCCTGATTTCTCCGGGTTGTCGTCCGAGCAGGCTCGCGTCTTTCAGACGGTCATTGCCGGTGGATCGGTTTTCTTCACTGGCTCTGCCGGTCCGTCGTCTCCTACCCCCCTCCGATCCTCCTGTTGTTTTTTTTAACTCAACATGGCTGATATAATACTTCTTGTGTCAATAGGGACAGGAAAGTCACATCTGCTCAAAAGAATGATTGAGCATTTCAGGAATAATACGATGAAAGACGTGCATGTCACGGCCTCCACGGGCATCGCCGCCTCGCTGATCAAGGGCACCACGCTCCACTCCTTCGCCGGCTTGGGCCTCGCTAACGAGAAGGAAAACGACCTCTTCTGGAAAATCATGAAGAATGAGTTTGTCCGTAAACGTTGGACTTCCGCGGATGTCTTGATCATCGATGAAGGTCTGTCGAGCCCTCAACCAGCCCTCCCCCTCTTTGCGTGTAATCATCTCATCCTAATTTGATACTAGTGTCAATGATCAATGGAGAGTTCTTTGGCGTGAGTGGGCACAATTTTGGAATTGCAAATATAAACCCAAACATTTGGATGGCACTCTTGAAATCTGTGACCCACTATTGGGGTCAGAAAAGTGATTGAAATTACGCTGGAGCCTTTTCTTAGAAACTGAATTGGCTAGCCAAACGGGTACAAGACTGTATAGAGCTGTTTGGAGGCATCCGACTGATCCTAACAGGCGACTTCTTCCAACTGCCTCCTGTCTCGAGACCTGGCCCCAAATCTAAGCGTCTGATGTACCTCTTCAAATCTGAGTCCTGGGACAAATGCATTACTCAGATTATCCTCCTCAAACATGTCTTTTGGCACCCTGAAAAGTTCCTGTCTAACAAAAATAAATTCACCTACCTCAACTGAATAAATTTTACTCACCTACCTTCTTTTTTTTTTTTTTTGTAGCCTTTGTGAAACTTTTGAATTAAGTCTGCATGGGCGACGTGTCTAAACGAACCATAGAGATCATGGCCTCCTTAACTAAACCCGTGAAATATGATGATGGTATCCTCCCTACCGAACTGTCAGTCGCTCTCTCTCTCTCTCCGTTTTCCTCGAAAAGCTACGCGAAGTTGAATAACCTGAAAGTCATTTAATGTGTATTTTTTTTTTTCTTCAGATATCCTAGGAAAGATAATGTGGCCCTGGCGAACCAGATTCACTTGGAAAACCTCGCCTCCCCCCAGGGTTTCTTCTACGCGCAAGACGTGCCCACGCCTCACTGTCGGATCAGTGTCTCAGAACTGTCACGAACTCTTGATAAAGTATATTTCCCTACAATTTTTTAGACGGATTTTCATGAACATAGCCACCCCAACAAGGTGTCTTCTGATGTATTCCTCTTTTTTTTTTTTTTTTTTTTTTGTTCGGGGCTGGATTAGAATACGCTCGCGCCCTCAAAGTTGGTCTTGAAGGTCGGAGCCCAGGTGATGCTCATCAAGAACATTCGCGATCATAAACTCGTCAACGGATCCATCGGGATCATCACGGGATTTCACCGGGATGCTGGGCCGGAAGAGGGCGTGTCAGACGCGCGGGCTCCGACGACGACGTTGAAACCATTCAAGTAAGCTTTCCCTCCCCTCCCTTATTTTTTTCTTGGGACGACAAGTGGATGTCGGGATCTGAGTGATTTTCGGGGGGGTGAGTGTAGCAATAACCAGAATGTGGAGAAAGTGTGGCCTCGGGTGCGGTTCACGAGCGGCCAGACGGTCCTTCTGAGGCCGCAGGAATTCGACTACGAGAACTCCCAGGGCCAAGTCCTCGGCTCCCGGCTCCAGGTCCCGTTGATTTTGGCCTGGGCGTGCGTCTCCCTTCCTTCATGCCCCTTCTCTCTCTCTCTCACACACCTCATTCATCTCTCGTATCTTCTTGTCGACCTCTGTCCAGGTTGAGCATTCATAAATCTTCATTTTTTTTTTATATTTCCTTTCTCTGGCAGTCCACCTTACGCGCGGAAGTGCTGCTATTTATGTATGTTTTGGCAGTCGAGATGGCCAGAGTACTGCTGCTGGTCGGCTGGGAAGAGAGATTAAGCAGCCGAGATCAACGGCCGCCTTCTTCGGAGGATGCTGGCGCAGAGGAGAGAGAGGCAGTGAGTGCTTGCAGCCAGGAAATCAGCACACCACACAGCCGCGAGAAATGCTCGTGAAGACTCCTGACCGAATTCTGTTGTCGGCTGGCCGTGATGGCCATCGACTGGCTGGTTCTGTGATGCCCAGCAACAGCAAGGCTCTACTCTCGGGATAGTCTGCCTCTTGGCGGCGCGAACCTTGTGCCCTTCTCGGCGAATCGCCGCCCAACCTTGAATCACCCACCCAAACATCCACTGCTCTTCCCTCTCTCTCTCTCTCTTGCATCAACTTTCGCTGCTCACTCGTCTTGCTTTATCGCCCCGGTCTTGCGTAGAGTCTTGACCAACAAGGTCGTCGTTAATTGGGCTAAAACCGTCCTCGCTGACCCGTGATCTCGGCCCGCAAACTCTCCTCATCATCCTCATCGTCGTCGTCGTCGTCGTCGTCGTCCTGCTCCTCTTCCTCTTCATCCTCCTGCAGGCTGAGGCCGATGCGGGCCGAGAAGGGCCGCGACTGGACGGTGGTCACCGCGGGGCTGCTGGGCGCGTCGTGGGGCTTGCGCAGATACCAGCGGATGAGGACGGGGACCAGCACGCCGAGGGCGACCAGGGCTAGCCCCGTGAGGTTCTTGGCCGTCAGGAAGGACAGGTCTTCTGGCCCCACCATCTGGTCTAGCGTGGTGCCCAGCTGCGTGTGGATCAGAGTCACCGGCAGGATCCCCAGACAGGTCGTCAGCCAGAACACCCCCAGCCGGATCCCCACGTGCGGCGCCAATAGGTTCACCACCCAGTGCGGCGGCAGCGGCGAGATCCGTATCACTACCAGGTACGCAAACAAGTCCAGCTTGTTCGTCTTCGTCGATAGCTGAAGCTTCCAGTCTTCCAGCCGGCTCCGTAGCGACGGCAGGTGCTCCACCAGACTCCTCGCTAGATTCAACGACATCATGTAGCACAACAACGCCCCCGTTCCCACACACATACATACCACTGGAAGCGCCACTTGCACCCCAAACATCGCCCCCGCAAGGATCGATAGATACATCGACCCGGGAAGCGAAAAGGCTTGAAGAAATAGGTAAATCAACACAAACGACGACAGCACCCGATAGTAATTGGCCGTTTTATAGACCTGCACGAAAGCGTGGGGAAAGGAAAAGTCAGCCGCTGGGCGTGTCACTATAAACTTGTTTTATGATCATGATGAGGAGAAGGACGCAACTTGTAGGAGAGAGTTTAATTTTTTGAGGGCTTCAAAGCTGGTGGGTATCCTGAGGATAGGGAGGTCCTTTTCGTCGACGGGGGGGAGGAGGGCCCAGACGAGGCTGAAGACGAGGAGGCCACAGCAGAGCGCAAGTGCGACGGCTTTGAGACAGAAGGCAAGGAGCGGTTTCTGGGAAAGAAAGTGGTCCCAATCTTGGAGCCGTAGCATGTTCAAGGGACGGTGCGGCCGGTCTGAGGGTAGTAGTGATGCGGGCGATGAGGAGGATGGGTGTTGTTGTCGATGCTGAAAGGCAGGTTTGTGGGTGGGTGCTGCTGCTGTTGAGGAGGTGGTGGAGTGACGCTTGAGGTTTTTGACGGGGGAGGGAGTGTTGTTGTTGTTGATCGTATTGAAGTTGATGATGTGAGTCTTGACGGCATGAGACTGGGAGCGAGTGAGGGATGATGAGGAAGGGGTTGTTGTTGTTGTTGAGGATAGGGAGGTTGAAGGGGGAAACGAGGCTGAGGGTGGTTGGTTGGGGGAAGGCGGGTCGTCGTGGACGTCATCTTCGTCGTACTCGTCGTAGTACCTCCCACCGACGAGTGTCTTGAGGGTGTGCTGGCTGGAGCTGAGTGATGCTGGTTGTTTGCAGGTGAAGGGGATGATGGTGGTTCTTGGTGGTGGTGCTGGTGGTGCTGGTGGTGGCTGGTGGTGGTGGTCTGGGGAGAGGGTGAGTGCTGGGGTGAGTGCGACGTAGGGCGAGGCAGAGGGGTTGAGTAGCTGGAGTGGGCGGGTGGAGTGGGCTGGTGGGGTGGTGGTGGGCATATTGTGGATGTGGTAGGGTGTGGTGGTGAGGGAGGCAGCAGAGAGGGTAGTAGTGGTATATAATAAGTAGTTCCGTTGGTTACCAGCAATCTGAGCCAGCACGACCACTTCCCATGGGGTCCACAGTAGAAGAAGAACTAAAACCACCGCCACACCATCCCTCGTTACAACTTGAATGAAACAGATCTCACCAACATGCAGCACTCTCTAGATCATCGACTCAGCGGAATCGATCTTCACCGTACACACGCTATAATATCAGCCAACGTAGCGTCCCCGCTTTTTTTTTTATATGTCTCCAGAAACAAAAAAAAAAACCACCGGCCGTCTGTATTAGCCTCCGAAAACTTGCGCTGCTTCTGACAAAATATTAATGCCCCACGGTAAAACAAACTTGCTGCATACAGGCCGCCCAGTGCCAAATCCTGGAATTAGGGCCCATCCCGGCTCTGTAATCCTTGCAGCCTGAATCAGCGGGAGGATCAGCTCATAATTGGCAAGCTCTTGTTAAGGACTAGTGCTAATACCCATGCTAGGGGCTAATCCCAATCGAGTAGTAGATTGTGAATTTGTATATCCTTTGCACTAAAAAAATAAAAATAAAAAACAAGCTCCATGTCAGCTCACATTAATGCTCGTGACCACCGCAATAACAAGTTTGGGACGAGCAAACTGATTACAAAAAAATTGTAATGCGTCAACATCTACATCCACGAGCTTATACACCTCTCCAGCTGACAAACAGATGCAAAGAATCATACTCTTGAACTCTCACCACACCACACATGCTTGTTCTTTTCACATTCTCATTTCTCCTCGAAAAAAAAAACACTCAGGACCTCAATCATATTGCTTGATAAAAAAAAATCTTGTCATCTTTCCTTTCTTTCTCTTTTCTTAGATCAGTATAAGAGGCCACACAGAATGCCAGAGCCGCATTTGAGTCTATATGTTGCTCATTCTAGTGTGCATGGAGTATCAAGAATGGGAAGAGATTATTGACTGCCAAATCTTCCATGTCAAGCCAATACCCTCTGATGCTGAGCTTGCCTTCCCAAGAAGCAAACAACTTTACATGTTGTATGGCATGCTCTTGTTGCAGATCAATTCTGGATCATGGTGATCATCAGCTTCCACACCCCAAAACCAACCCAAGGATCAGAGGGTTTGGATCTTGCAACATTATTCAACATGTCAGACAACCACTTCTTATACACAGCAACAACTATCAAGACTGGTTTTGTCAATGGCCTGCAGGAAATGTGGATGGATCCATCCTTTCATGACAGGGGGTTCCAACCTCAGCTTTCCATCTCATGCTTGAACAATTGGGAGCAAATGGCAACAGTGCATCTGTTGGTCAAAAATTTGAATGTGGCATGCAGAATGGTTGTTAAGGTTAGTCTTAGGGTTATAATCAAGGCACTTGTTTCACTTTTTTGGGTTGCAAATATGGTATTTCAAGTGTGTTTGGGCACCTCCCCAAGTCCCACTTGGCACAGGTCCCAGGGGCCTTCAGCATGTGCCCAGGAGGCTTGATCAACCAGGCTGCCAGTTGTGCCAATTTCAGCACATCATTACCAAGTTTTTCTTGGCCCAATACAAGCTGTTGGCCACCAATTTGCGCACCTTCCTCAATCATCTCACCATAAGTTTTTCCCCTTTTCTTTAGGTTCTCTTTAATTTCAAGTACTGGATCAATTTTATAGATGCAAGATTCTGGATTGCTGTCAGCCCCAGAAATCATGGGATCAATTGACCTGGAGATTCAAGCTGATAAGGCTAAGACACGCGCACTCGCTGAGGATCTCTGGGACCTTAACAAGACAACATACAAAAAAGTAACTGGTCAAAAAATAAATCAAAAACAAACCTATAAAAAGGCAAACGTAAACCAAATTCAATCATCAAGCCCGAGGTCTGTGAACTGATCTGAGATAATGTTTTTGGGAATGGTGTGAAGGTTTTTGATGTGATGAAAACCTTCAAAGTCTCTGGAAGGGAGATTCAACAAATCAAATCTGAAGATCCACATCTGGTCACAATTCATAAAAAGCAACCTAGGAAGTTTACTGATGAGATGAAGTCAGAACTTCTTCTTCACCTCAATCATAAATCAGCTAACACACTCTCAGAAATGGCCCAATTCCTCAAATATCTATTCAGCATCACTGTATTGACTCAAGCAATCAGCAACCTCATCAAAGACATGGATATCTTGTTGAAGCAGGTCACTAACATTCCTGCTTCCTGGAACAAACCCAATCTCATGGAGCAACAGACCAATTTTGTTCATTGACAAGGTTTGGATCTT
>SMGU01001140.1:0-22247 GCA_004348175.1 Puccinia novopanici
CCCCCCCCCCAAAAAAAAAAAAAAAAAAACAAAAGGGAAAGAAGTGAGAAGGAATGTCAGCCTACCTGATGCCAATGCATATTCCTTCTAGCTACAGGAGGTGCAAGATAGCTTAAACTTAGAAAATAGTATTTCTTTTGGGCAGTTTTGAGCGTGAGAAAGTGGGTTTTATGTAGGTATATCCAATTATATTGGGATGATACAAAAAGAAAAGAAAAATAATAATAAGACAAAGATTTATCTTATTATTAAATTTCCAGAGGGGCCTGCAAGAAGGGGTGGTTTGGATCCCTCTAAAAGGTTTCTTTCCACGAGTGCAGAGGACTTAGGTAACTTTTCACAAAGGAACTGGGGCCTGTTGAAACAGGGGTGGTTTTGTTCCCAGAGAAAATAGAGAAATGTGGAGTATTCAGAGAAGGGTTATTACTCACTGGTAAAGGGGCTGCTCTGAGGACTCCAAGAGGTTTTTGGTGGTTGTTGGTGAGATTCGGACGAGTTGAAATGAGGAAAATAGAGTTGCTTGCCAGTTGGAATCAGGAGGAACTGGATTGTAGTGATTTCTGTGGAATAATGTCTGGGGCTGGGATCTAAAAAATGGGGGGAGGAGGGCCCTCTTAAATATCATTTCTGGGCCCTCTGTGGTCACCTTGCTTCGTGAAAAATAGTGGGTTTTGGCCTGGCTAGCCTTGTTGGGTTGTAGTGGCCTGGCTTTGTTGTATTTAGCCAGGTTGGGCCAAGTATTGCTACTGCCTAGCCAGGGCTTGTTCTTATTGGGTCAAGCCTGGCTATTAACCACCTTGTTACGCCCAAAAGCATTGGTTAAAAACATGTAACAACCATTTGAGGCCCTGGCTTGGTTTAATCAGGCGTTGTTATGGACCAAAGTAGTCTATTCTGGCTCAATCAGGTGGTAACCATACCATTTCCACAAGTTCCTGGTTGGCCAGACGAACCAAAAAATTGTAATAAACCATTTTTTTCGTCTCTAGACTTGCTTTACCCTCTGGGAGGTTGTACTGAGCTGTGGTGTGTCTTTATGCACCTCAATTCAGCAGTTATGAGTCACAGGGGCACTTGGGGGATTGTGTACATGTCTGAAAACATCACTGAGAGTGTTTTCGAAGCATCCAAGTGATTTCTGATAATATTTATTGTTTTAATTATTTTAATTATTGATTTATTCTTGTATTTTGTTGCTTTTTTTTGTATGCAAAAAAGGTGTAAAAAAGAAATAAAGAGAAATTAAAACAATTTAAAACATATTTCCATCTTATTGCTTTATTCTGAGATTTTTTATATGTATTTTTATATTGCTTATTAAGATTAAAACATATTTATATTTCTTTGTTTTTTATTCCAAGATTTTTTTATATGTATTTTTATTTTTATGTTATTTGTTAGTTGGCTCTAGATTGGTAGCCAGCTGACATTCCCTACCACTAAGACAAGTCTCTTTCTAAAAAAATTGATCACATATTTTTAGTTTTTTCTTTTGGAAGCCCTGTAATTTCTAAGATGTATAGCACCATCAGGAATATTACTTTCTGGTAAACATTCATCTTTATCTGCTTATTGATTTCTATATCTGACCAGGTATAGTCTCACCTCTTTTCCATTTATTCTCTCCTTTTTGTCTTTTAGAATTTTATGGACTTGAAGTTGGTCTGAACTAGGTGTTTCTGCCACAGGAATTGGTGGGATTGTGTTTTCTTCAGTTTCTGACCTAGTGGTATAAGGTTTGACTAAACTGACGGGAAATACTGGGTGTTTCCTTGAAAGTTCCTCACTCAAGATAACTTCTACGGAATTTTTACCATGTAATTTCTTAATGGTAAAAGGTCCAACAAAGGCAGGTTTGAGCTTTCTGCTTCCTCCAAGGTTATTAAAATTAATTGTTGACAAAAGGACCTTATCACCAATTTTAAATTCAGGTTCTTTATGAATCTTATCCCATCTGTTCTGGTTATATTCTACAGCATCCTCTACACATTTTTGAGCATGGGCATTGGTAGAGTCTAGCATTTTTTTAAAATCCAGGGCTGTGGGATGCATATGTGGAAGTTTTTCATTGATGGTATTTTTGGGCATACGGGGAATCCAACCTCTTTCTAGAATATATGGAGCCTCTTTTGTGGAAGAGTGTTTGCTACTGTTGTAGGCAATTTCCAAGGCTGGTAAAAAGCTTACCCAGTCATGAGTATATCCATCATGATTTTTGAACTCCATTCCAAATGAACAGAAGTGGTGTAACATGTCTTCAAGAGTTTGTATCATCCTTTCAGCTAATCCATCAGTTTGGGGATGATATGCAGTGGAAAATGCTAATTTAGTGCCAAGCATGTCATGTAAATTTCTCCAAAATTCAGAAGTAAACTTGGGATCTCTATCACCAATAATAATTTTGGGGATTCCAACATCAGCCATAATTCTATTCCAAAAAAGCATAGCTACTTCCATAGCTGTGTCATCTATATGCTTTGGAATAAATCTAGCTCTCTTAGAAAATCTATCTACTACTACAAGTACTGAATTATAGGAGTATGCTCCAGCAGGAGTCAAGCCTGTCACAAAATCCATGTTAATTGTTTCCCATTGGGCAGTTGGCTCTTGAATTTTCTGAAGTAGTCCAAACCTCTTGCCTGTTTGTTTATTAGATTTCTGGCAAACATCACAATATTTGACATATTCCTGAACATGATTTCTCCAATCTATCCACCAGGCAGTCTGTTTGACTCTCTCCATAGTTCTTTCCTCTGAGAAATGACCACTGTCAATTTTATCATGGCATTCTTTGAGGATAGTGTCTATTTGGATCTCATCACAAACTACAAGGACACTAGAATGGCGGTGACGGTAATATGGTAACCCATCAGATAAAGTGAGCCTTCCTAATTTATAATGTTTGGCTAAGTTTTTAGGTAAAATAGCTACAACTTCTGGTGCATAATTATCATTCCTGAGGATTTCCACAAGTTTTAATAACTCACTGTTTTGATCATAACTTCTTTCGACACATTCAAAGAAAACTTTGTCCATGTCAGACACGTGTATCCCTAATATGGGGAATATATCTTCATCCTCAGAATCATAATCAGGGTTGTCTGGAGTATTTGGAAGAGCCCATCTACTTAGACCATCAGCATTTTTGTGTTTTTCTCCTGCCTTGTGAATGATAGTCATATTTCCTCCATATTGTTGAATGGCTATTTGCCATCTTAACATATGCCTATTTGGATTTTTCATGTTCATAAGTGTTTTTACAGCAGTGAAATCTGTAATTAATACGAACCTAGAGCCCTCCAAATAATAATGTAGCTTTTCTAGAGACCACACCAGAGCAAGAAATTCCATCTGGCTGGCACCATATTTTTTCTCAGTACTTTTAATCTGTCTAGATATAAAATGAATGGGTTTATCTTCTATAATGAATTCTTGATGAAGAGCAGCTCCTAAAACATCAAAACAAGTGTCAATATACAAAATAAATGGCTTGTCATAATCAGGTTGTGCCAGAACAGGAGCTGTGGTCAGAAGTAATTTCATTTCCTCATAATTTTGAACTCTATCATAATTCATTTCAAAGATAGTGTCTTTATTACATAAAGCATACAAACTTTTAGTTACATTGGCAAATTGAGGAATGTGCTGTCTGTAATAACTGAAAAAACCTAAAAAAGATTGCATTTCTTTAATATTTTGGGGCATAGATTTCATAATGACTGCTGCTACTTTATTTTGGTCTATAGCAAGTGTAAGTCCTGATACCACTCTTCCAAGGGCTTTTAATTCACCATATCCAAAATTACACTTCTTTATGGACATCTTAAGTCCTGCTTTAGTGGAGGTGCTAAGGACGATATTTATTTTTTCTAAATGAACATCCCATTTGTCAGAATAGATAATAATATCATCAATATACACCATCATCCAGTTTTGTCTAATAAAAGACCCAAAAATTGAGTGCATCATTCTCTGGAAATGAGATGGATCATTTTGGATACCAAAGGGCATTCTGAGATATTCATAAATGCCCAAATGACAGATTATTCTTAAAAAGTTTCTGCTATCTGGGGCTATGGGAATTTGTTGGAAACCTTTGAGCCCATTCATAGTAGTGATATACTTGGCTTTTGACAAGTTATTTAGGGAGTGATCAATCCGGGGAATGGGATAATAATCTGGCCTAGTGTAGTTATTTAAAGCTCTAAAATCTCCTACCATTCTTGATTTCTCATTATGCCAGGCAATTATGACAGGTGTTGTTACTTCAACTTGCTCATTATGGCCCACTTTCCTGAATAATTTTAAAGCTATTAACTCATTAATGTGAGTTTCCAAAGCTTCTCTATATTTGGGACTAGAGGGATAAGGAGGTCTCCTTAATTGGGGCGGATAAGGAGAAGTTCTACCTTCATATCATGGCCTTTAATATTCCCTATTGGTTCTTCAGTCGTGCAAAAGGCTTCTTTATGAATTAAACATGACTTAAGTATGTCTAATTTTTGGTCCTCTGTTAAAATATCACTACCAGCTGCTTGTGATAAGTACTCTTTTTGGAATTCTTGGAGATCTTTTTGAAACTCAACATTATTTGTTTGGATTACTTCAGGCAATTTAATACTGATATTACAAATTTGAAATTTCTTTTTCCAATCTCCACCTATGGTGTAAAATCTATCTTTACTTTGAAAAATGTCTATGCCATATAGACAAAAAGTGTCATTTCCAATAATTAGATAGTCACATAAGGCATCTTTTAGCACAACAAATTCAATAGATAACCTGAGAGATGCTTTAGAGTGGGGGAATATTACAGGCATGGTGACCACTTCTAGGGGCTTCATGGCAGAGTTAAAACTGCTGAATTTTGCTTTTGGGACGGGCAACAAGTATTTGTTCCACTCAGGATAACATTTATTTAAGAATTTCTCACTGGTGCAGGAGCAGAAGGCACCAATGTCTAAGAGAGCTTTTAGTTCTTGATTGTTAAATAAGAAAGTGGTGTAGCTAGTCTTTCCCATCATATAACTCATTCCTTGTTCTGGTTTATTGGATAGTAATTTAGCATCAGATACATGCCCTACTTCCATAGAAGAATTCCACTTTTGGGGAAGATTGGAGTCACCATGAATGCAATTAATGCTAGAATCATCCCCTATGTCCGCCTGAATTACTTGAAAGTCTAAGGAAGGTTCCTCTGTGTTATCAAACTGGGAATTACTTTCTTCATCTGATTGCTCCTCTTCTTTTTGTGCTTCTATATTATATACCTTTTTTTGGGGGCAATCAGGGCTCTTGTGGCCTTTTTCATTACAATTCCAGCACTCATGTTTGGCCATTCTTCGAACAGGAGCACTGTTATTAGATGTTTTCTCTTGATTTTTATCCTTGGGTGGCTCATTTCTAGTTACCTCCTTTCTTTCAGGAACTGGAGAAGGTCTAGTAAATTTCTTATTTAAGCCATTAAGTATCACTATTTCTTCTAGCACACCAATGAATGTGGTGAGATCTACATTCATGTCATGGATTCTACACCTCATAAGGTGCTGAAGTGAACCTCTACATTGGGACAATATTCTATCATTAATTTCAGTAGAAGTAGATGAGAGTATATACAATCAAGTATTTTCTTTTGACGTAGACACCAAGTGGCCACATTATCCTTGGCAGGTTCGAAATAATCATTCTCAAATGCCTCTCTTTTTGCAGTTTGCCATACCCTGGTGCCAAATTGTGCTTTAATTAATTCTTTCCACACACTCCAAAGCTGTTCTCCAACAGCTTCACTTTTGGTAACAAACCAATCAGCTGCTACACCCTCCAAGAGTCTTGGCATCCTAGAGAGAGCTGCTTCTTCATCTTCTCTGTAAGATTTGAGCATATGGTCCATATATTTTATGAAGGTGATGTGGTCATATTCTCCTTCACCACTGAATTTTGGCCAATCTTGGATTGGGGGCATCAATTTATTAATAGCACTCATGTCCATGGTACGGTAGGAAGTTCCATTCCTTCCAAGTTCCATGGGGTTACTATTTTTTATTTCTTCTTTCATGTAAGGATTATTAAAAATAGGGGTGTTACGTGAAATATGAGGAGGTTCTTCTCTATTAAGTTGTTGATGATTTGAATTGGAAGTTTTCATGTTTTCAACATATTTTTCTGGCTGTCTATAAACATTTTTATCCATGTTTTTAAGGTTTTCAAATTCTTCCCTCATGGATTCAAGTTGTGATAGAATCAATGCACTGTTGGTGTCATTTGTATGCTCAGTATTAATTATCATTTCTTTGACTTCTTTGATGGACTTATTAATTTCCTCTCTTTTAATAATAGCATCTTGCTTCAAAGAAGAGAGAATAAAATCAGTGTTAATCTTTTGAGCATCTTGGAAACTTTTAACCATGAGAGCAACTTCTTTGCTTATTTCTTTTTGATCTCTTATGTTATCTTTAAGCATCTCAACATCCTTATAAATAACTGTTATCATATCACTATGATGTGCAGTCGTTTCAATTGTCAAAGGTTTATTCATTTGTTTAAGGACATGAAAAACTCTGTCATCAACATTTTTAATTGCAGTAAAAGAATGGTCTATTTTTTTTACAAGATTTTGGAAATTTTGTTCAGAATTGCTATCAAAAGTAGAAAAATTGGAATTGATGGATTCAAGAGAGTCAAGAATGGCATGAGAAACTTTAAGGTCTAATGGATATTGCTGTAAAGACCTCCAGCAATCTGGAGAAGTTCTGTGGTCTTCTTCCAGCGTGCTGGGTCTGAGAAATTGGCTGAGCTGGAGCTCAGCAATTTCCCTGAGTTCTTCTTCTTGAACTTCATGACCTCTCTCTTGGGTGGTGTGGGGAAGTGTATCTTCTGTTCTTCCCATGGATTCCATCCTTTGACAAAATCCTCTATCTCCTTGTTGTCCATCAGCTTCTGGAGGGCCCTCTGACTCTCCTGAGCTGCAGTCAGTAAGACTCTGAGCTTGGCAGTAGGCCCTCTGCGCGCGGCTACTTGGCTGCCCTTCCAGAGCGCGACGTACTTTTTCACCCGGAGTTTGATCTGGTCCTCTTTGGAGAGGACCTGGATCTCCGGTGTGGAGGGGCGTTTTGGGGTAGCTCCCAACAAGGCAGACCCCTCCTCATCTATATCCATGGCCGTCTCCGTCTCCTGGGTTGGAGATGGGGCCTCCTTGTCGGTGGTTTCCGCTGGGGGGGCTGTTGCGGGGCCCTTGCGAGCTAACGTTGCCATGCGCAACTTCTCCGCTTGGGCCGCCAGAGCTTTGGCCTCTTCAAGCTCCTTGACAAGGCTCAAGTGGCCCTCATAATTTGGGACGAGACAACCTAGTGTTTACCATTGTCAGTCTCTGGATTTTATATATATTTTTTTAAAGAAACAAAAGGATATTGCTTACTTGGGTTGTTCGCAATAGAGTTTGTATCAGGAGTAACCGCGGGAGTTGGTGTGTTTGTGGCTTCAATGGTAGAGTTGGAAGACACTTTAAAAAGATTACTCAATTAGTTTTTCTAATTATGTGTGAGGATTATAGAGAAGGGATGCTTACTTTGAGCTAGATAGCGTTCTCTGTCTGACTTCCGCTTGCTCTCTCTGTTTTCGCAGTTGTATTGGCCAATGAGTAACTGAGTGTCGAGGTCTTCTTTGTCTCGGAGGTGTGCATGGTAAGCAGCAATAATAAGCTGTTCCTCTCTTGTGAGGAGTTCCCAATTGGTAGGTTTGTAGTTAGCTATATATTCTTCTTTGCATAGTTTGAGGACGCGCAGGTAGTATTTAACTAGCTCAAAGTTTTCTAAAGGTGTCACTAGAGAAGGAAATGGAAAAAGAAGAATTTTTATTTTTAGTTAGTTTATTTTGAATTGTATTTATTTACTTTTTTGGAAAAAGGATGAAGATGATGAACTTTTTTTGAGTTTTTTGTGTGTTATTTTGATTGATGTCAAAAAAGTAAAGAGATGATTTTTTAGTTTAAGTTGAGTGATTTTCTACAAAGAGAAATATTTTTAAGGTTTGTTTTTGAGTTGGGGTATTCAAAATTGAATCTTAAAATCATAAACTCACACAACATAAAATTTTCAACAATATGTTGATATGTCACCCCCATGTCCCCGAGCCTCCCATCCGTTGTGAATCATAAAATCATCCGTTCACCAACCAACAGAAGATACACAACAAATTCGGAAATACCCATGGCCGACTCGCCTCAAGAATCTCCACCGTCGGTTCCGGCTTCTCAGACTTTGATCCCTACCAACCAAGCTCAACTCTTGGTCACGTCCATCCCTGCGTCTGGCCAAAATCCTTCCGGCATCAACTCAGCGGGCTCACCAGCCTCCGTCCCTTCTTTGAAACAGGTGTTGCTTCACCTGCCACACGCACCACTTACTTGGATGAATCCAAATTCTCTCATGTAAGTGTTTTTCCCCTTTCTGGCATGTCTGGTGTTTGCCTAATCTAACCCCTCTCATCTAACCAGTCACCCATCCGCTCAGGGTTCACCATTGGTGCCCTTAATCCATCCATCATTAACCCAACAAGTAACTCCCTCCGCATGTTTGATGTCAGCAAACGCACCAATCAACCCCCCTCCAAGCAACCCATCTTCGGAACCTACTCAATCTCGGTCTTCACAAGCTACTCAGGGGCGGAGTCGTCATAAACGAGGTGGAGGCCGTCAGAGCAACACCCAAAAACAAGCCCCAGTGCAGTCATGGAGGAATGTGAAAAATAAAGAAGGAAAATCGTCGTTGGATTTGATTGTCCAATGGCTGACAGTTGAGGGGAATTTCAATCGATGGCGTTCGAGTGATACAAGTAAACGCGATGTGGCGGAAATAATTGCGACCTACCTCAAAGATAATGGGTTCCCAAACAGGGACTGGAAAGGTGTCGAGCAGCAAATCACATCGCTGGAGAAAAGATTCCGTGAAGCGTTACAGTGGCAAGAGCAAACTGGCCAAGGAATTATGGACAAGGCCGAGGCCAAGCAGAAGGCCCAAGATGAACAAAACTCTGATGACGAAGAAGAGGATTACATCGGCGCTGCAAGAAATGAAACTGAAGGTAAGCAAAAATGGTGCGTCTTGTCAATGTCATGTAATGACTACTGATTGCTATTCATTTTTGACAGTGTACATTAAAAAAATTTTTTTTTGATCTTGAGCCATTGATGAGTGATTGCCCTAATGTGCACACCCTGGTGCAACACAAGCTGGGCAATGTCAATGATGTGGAGGGCTTGGATCTTGCTTTGAATGTGAATCAAGGCAACAGGCAATATGTTGCTGATTCCAATGATGAAGCAATCAGCAATAATCCCAATGAGGCCTTGGAATCTGCTTCTCAGCTGGCAATGACCTCACAACTTCAATTGCAAACAATTTCTTGAACTCACTTGCTCACTTGGATGCAAATAATGCTAGTCAAAAAGACACTCTAGTAGCCACAGAAGTGTCTAGGGGGAAATCAAATTATTCAACTGGTGATGGAATCCCATTTCACCAAGTCGGCACCAAACAAAGACAAAAATACGCTGAAGAGTTTGCCAACAGAATTCTCCCATCTAAGGAAGACATGCTTCAGGAGTGTGCACTTGACCATGCAATAATAGATCATTTATGATCATCAGATAACCAGCTTGCTCAAGCTGCTGCACAGATAGCAGGGGCCATTTGCAGTGTCCCTGAAGAGCCATCAGATAATCCACAATTGTGTGATTTGGCAATTTGTGAGAGGGAAGTCCGCCTGGCTAAGAAGGAGATTGAACTAAAGCAAAGCAAAGTGGAATTGAAGAAGGCACAAAATTAGGTTGATTGTCAAGAGAAGAACACAGCCGCTTTCGGAAGAGCACACATGATTCAAGAATCTTTAAAGTCTGGTCTCTCCTTATCTGATGCCATGAAGACGACAAACGAGCTGCTTGGGAGTCTGCCATGAAGACGACTGTCCAATCGATCCGGTCTCTCGATAGGGCATCTCAGGGATTAATTTTTTTACCTACTGCGCCCCAATCCAATTTGTAAAGATGTTCTAGTCATTTCTTTTTGTCCACGAGTCTCATGTCTGAACTTCTAGTTAGCCACTGATCTCACTGCCTACTTGCAATTCACTCGTCTTTTGCTTTTTTTTTAACCCTGAGTTGTACCAGATGTTTATTGTGAATATCTTAAGAAATGTGATATCAATTACTCAATGATGACTTCAAGTGAGCATTGGATGGAGTGAACATAAACATAATTGTCCAACCTCCTTGCCAAAACAAAAAAAAGAAAAAGAAAAAATACAAAAGCATGATTCATTACAAACAATGTGTCTCAAGGAATAATTGGAACAAATAATCACGGTAGGCAAAAAAAAAGGAAAAACAAGCATAATTCATTACAACCAATGTGGCTCAAAAAATAAGTTTAACAAATAATTCATTTGATTTGTTTGGTTTGCATTTATTGCCATGTTTCAACATGATGTGTAGGATCACACACACCCAAATTCGGATTACTAAACACTGTGTTGTTTGATTGTCCTTAAGCTTCATGTGTAGATTCTTAGGTGATTGCCATTGGTTTTTAATCATGCCAATGCAATGTTTGACCTCAACATGCAGTTGGCTCAAGTGTGTATCGAAGGCTTGTTTTTGTGGTGTTAGAGTCTGACTGAAAACCCTTTTGAAAGCCGGTATAACAGTATCTGAGGCTGTATATCCTGAATCTGCTAATAAATGTTCATTGGGGGAAAATAAAATATTTGGATTGGTGTAAAGCTGAAAGAAGAAAATTTCAAGGTCCTTACAAAAGGACAAGCCAAGCAAGCAAGACACACCTTAGAATATTTAAAAAAACTTTGATCATGAGCACTGCCACACCACCCATGTAGAGAGTAAATTACCCTTTGGTTTTGATTACACACAATCATGGGGTTGAGGCCATACACCATCTTCCTCATCCAATAGTCCTCTTTGTGATGAGTTGGCGCAAACGATAAAGGAATTATTGTTCCATCGACCAAACCGACACAATTCTTGAAAATCAAAGAATCACTGTTTTCTGAGCAATATCGCGCCCGTTCCTGATGTGTTGGCCACTTGACAAACTTTGATTCCAAGTCAATGAGGGCCCTCAAACATCGATTGGTATAGTTTTCGACAGATCCTTCTGTTAACAAGTGAAATTTCAGTTTAAACAGCCTGCAGTTGATTGACTTTTTCTTGCAGTGATGTACCTGATATTTTAAATACTTGTGCAAGTATATGTGGTGATCCTCCATTCCCATTCAGGCCAAGATGTGCCAGAGCCATGAGAAGCTGCCACTCCACAGGGGCTTGACTGTGGTTTGAGTTGTTCCAGAACACATGGTGATCCCGTACTTCATTGCAAACAAAGGCAAATGTTGAACGATCCATGCGTGCCTTGTCGAAGCAGTTCATCAATAACATGACACGGTAATCTGCACACACCCCAAAGATGACTCACCCATCTTTGGAAAAAAGTTTCATTGTTCTGTAGCATAACTTTGACTGTGCGAGCCATAGTAGCTATTCGGGGTCGTCCAGCTCGGAAAATCATATAACAATGTTTCAATACCAGATCAAAGGTGTCCATCACCAAAGCCGAAGTTCTTCGCCAGGTTTTGACCTTGAGCTGAAGATGTTTCAATTCGATAATGTGTGTGAGTTCTTGGTGGCGGCAAGATATCAACCACTCGAGGACTCTGAGTAGGATGGTGACGTTTGGGAGTGACTTGACGAGTGCTAGGATAAAAAGCGATAGGAACGAAAGGGAACTACGACTCGCCACAATTCGCCGAGTCAAAAGTTTCCGCCAATTGTTTTTGAAATAACACAGTGAAGTGATTAAGTTGAGATCAAGGTCTTGAAGGAAGTGAAGGCGATCAGACTTTCGAGGCATGCCGGTGCGGAATACTGAAGGAGTTGTTGTTGTCGGAGAAATGAGGTGATGAGTGACGTTTTGCCGGAGAGATGAGGTGATGAGTGAGGTTGATGAGTACTGGTGCCAAGTTGCCTACTTACTGGGGGAATGGGCAGTTGGGATGCCAAGGGGGAGTCTCAGAGTTGAGCCACTGACTTATCACCATAAAATCATAATCCCTGCGAAAACATCAATTATGATTTTATGTCAAAATTTTTTATAATTTTAAGATTCAATTTTGAATACCCTAAGTTTGAAATATGAATATTAAACCAGGAATAAATTTTCCCGGCCAGACCCCCAAATGTCAGCCTACCTGATGCCAAGGAATATTCCTTCTAGCTACAGGAGTTGCAAGATAGCTTAAAATTAGAAAATAGTATTTCTTTTGGGCAGTTTTGAGCGTGAGAAAGTGGGTTTTATGGAGGTATATCCAATTATATTGGGATGATACAAAAAGAAAAGATAAATAATAATAAGACAAAGATTTATCTTATTATTAAATTTCCAGAGGGGCCTTAAAATGAATTGCTAAAATGTAGCAATCTCACAGCTAAGATTTATTTCAACCTGTTTAAAATATTGCTTGTCACAATTTTTTAACATTGAGCAAGCAGCTATGTGAACCTGCCATTGAATAATAAATAACATGAGAATGACTTAGTGACAAGAAGGAGTGAGGTGATAGCTAAGAAGGGAAAGAGTGAATTTTCAACAGTCAACCCATCACAAGCTTTGGTTGGTGAAACATCAGTCCCTGTCTGACTTGATTGTTTTCAATGGTATTGGTTGTCACATGTCTAGGACATCATTCTCCACCCTTGGTTGAGTGCATCATAATTAAGCTAGGATATACACAACCTATCTGAAATTTTCAAGCAGTTGATGAACACTCCATCTCACCAGAAAACATCTGAAAACAATTTCTGAAAAGACAACAACTAAGTATTGTACCTCCAAACAGACTTTGAATGTGATGTTAGTGCCAACAAGTGAGCTTGAACTATTAGTGAGTCACAGCCAAAGGCTTTTGAATAATGGTCATTCTGTAGAGCAATGAGATCATTGCAGCAGTAAAGTGACCCAGCGGTGAACAGTCTGATCAGAGGCCAAAATGTTCTGTGCATCTTGAAATGGATGCCAAGAGAAAAGCTGGCAGGATATGCTGCATCAGAAAGTACTTTCCTGTTTTGTTGGACAGCTCCTTTTTGGGTGACACACACACTTTTCTGGAATATCTTGAGGCCAAGCAGATGGCTCTCTACCCAATAATCAAAACACATTCAAAAATCTCTAGTCTATGAAAGACGTTGTTTATCAGCTCCGCATACCTGATTGGAGTCATAGTTTTTCATGGACCAAAGATCAAAAATAGAATAGGAAGTCCCGAGATTATGATCATTGGAAGGGACCCACTTCGGCTGCATCTGTTGTGGACACACTTCTGGCAGTTCTAGTTCGTGGAGCTGGAGCGAGGTGCCCTGCTATGGGTATTACCGGTAGCAAATACTATCTGACAGGCGCATTGTTAACTTAACTTGCTGTGGGGTTTTTTTTGACAGGTCGCGTAATATTTTCTTGAGCGCGTCCTGACAGGCCGAGACGGAACTAGTCCCGTAAAGCAGGTTTCAGAAATTGATGTCAAGACCCATCATATGTATCTCCTTTGATAAATTCACAATCGATATCATAACTTATTCTCAACAAAATACTCGAGAACGAATAACACTTTCTTGAAGAAAATCTCTTAATAGTCCTCTCGGTCACTTCCTGACTCCTCCCCCTCACATCCCCCTCACCCTACAGCTCTTCAAAAAAATAAAACGCGTCGACTAGCTGCGATTGATAATATCGTTCCGTGATCCGCTTGGTTTGTGATAACCTCATCAAGTTGTGTCACTAATTCCCCTTTCAGTTTCGTCGGACCCCGCCTCTCGACATAAAAATTCCCAACAACTAAATTCCTTCTCACCCAAACTCGAGGGACCCGCGACGTTGTTGAAGAAGGATCAATCAGTTTGTAGATTTTCTTTTTTCTGTTGTTTTTTTTTGGTGATGAAAGTCAGCTCCGTCGTTACGGGGAGAAGAGTACAGTCAACCAGTCTCGATCGGAAAAAGAGCTAACCTGGCCGCTCGCATTTCTCCTCTCAGTCAGAATTTCTCAGAGCTCAGCTCGACAACTCACCCAGCCATTCCCTCCTTGCGCGCCCCCGCCTATTAAGGAATTTCTTGATATACATCTTACTTTGTAATACAACCGCGCATCAACTTCTCACCGTCTCATATTCTCCCCTTCCAACTCCTGCCCACTCAAAGACGCGATCACCAACCACCCAGTAGCAGCTTATTCACCACCACCACCAGCAGCAGTAGCAGCAGCCGCGGCCACCACTCGCATCGCCCCACTAATATCCTGTCTGACTGGATTACGCCCGCTCGCAGATGGCCATTCTTCGCAGGCGAACTCATCACAGACAACGCTCTACTTTACTTTCCTCCGCATTCTTGCTCCTCTCCTCCTCAAATCTCTCCGCTGCACCCACCCCATCTTCTGATGCCTCCCAACCCCGGTAAGCCTTCTCTTCAGTCCGCTCATTGTAAGCCATGTTCACTGACATGATAATTTTCAATACCTAGCTGGGGGCAAGCTTCCCTCCTCTTGTCAGATAACGTGCTCCTGGTTTATGGTGGAAAAGAATCCGGCGGCGGCGGATTCACCTACAGCAGCTCGCCTAGTGAGCAATTTGTCCAATTATTCCAACTGATTGCGAGCACTATTCTGACTCACATGACGCGCTTCCTTTTGAAACTAGATACCGACGACCTGATCTCGCTTGCTCTTAATAGCTCATTTTCGACATCATCCCCACCATGGCAGTACTTATCTGGCTCGAGACTATCGTCAGGATCCTCACAGTCGGTCTCATACGCGACTCTCGGCTCGTTGGTAGAACCAACAGCCACCGACCCCGGAATTGTCTTGTCGTTCGGGGGCGATGCTAGCTCGTCGCCCAATCTGACGGGCACTGACAGCTCATGGATTATCAACTTGCCACCAACCGACCCAACCAACGCGCTGAATACTCCCGTAAAGATCACGCAACAAGATGCCACATGGGCCCAACAACCTATGCGCCGGATACGACACACTCTGACCTCGGCCTCCAGCTCCACCTCGCTTCGTCTCTGGGCCCTTGGCGGCCAGAAAAACGACGGCAGCGGCACTGTGCTGAACGAACTGTGGCAGTACGCCGCCCCCAAGTCAACCCCACTTCAAGGGACCTGGTCTCAGTGCTCGGTGGCACCAACTGCCTCATTTGATCACGCGTCGGTTGCCATACTGGACTCGTCAAATCAACTCGTCATTTATGCCATGGGTGGCGTTGGCTCTAACAATCAAGCATTGGACATGTCAAATCTATATCGATTCACGCCCGATCTTTCCTCAGTAACCTGTTCCGGACGCTGGGAAACACTCTCATTGCATGGTACTTCAGCTCCTTCACCCCGGAGGGGTCATTCCATTGTCAGTTTATCGCCCACCCAGATCTTGCTCTATGGGGGCGCTTCCGCCAACGGCCAACGCGTCGACAGCGATCTCTGGCTTTTGGACCTTTCGGCAATGAGCTGGAGTCAACTGAACCCTGGAGATAGTCACAGCCCAGGAGCACGCTGGGGACATACCATGGTTCGAGTTGGCAGTAACGTGGTGGTGGCCTTTGGTTATGGCAGCTTAGATACCAGTCAACCCGCACCTTCCAACGTTGGGGTATATGACCTCCAGCAACTCAAATGGACCGACAGCTACTCACCCTCCCTGACCCCCGATGGCCGATCTTCTAGTGCGATCTTGCAAGTACCCGACCCAGCTGACCCGACCGTTCGCGATCCTAACGCTTGGAAAGTTCCTGGATCCAAAGGCACCGTCAAACCCCTCCCGATCCCGCCACCGGATGGGAAGCCATCGGGACCGTCGATGACGACCAGTACAATTTTAGGGATCACTCTAGGGATCTTTGGCGCTCTGATGATGGGCATAGGCTCAGTACTAGCATATCGATACCAGAAAAAAGTAAAGGAGGAGCGCGTGATTGCGGCTGATGCGTACAAGCAGAAGGCCTACGGACCAGACTTCGGGGATGGGGGCATGCACGATGATGACCAGGTGCGACTGGTGAACCAAACAGAGAGCCTGCATGCGTCATATACCATTCCCCGGGCCCGGGCGAGTGTCGCTCGTCGATTGGAGACAACAGTACCCGGCCCCTTGAAAGCCTTGGCCGGAGTGGGAGTGGGTGTCCGTGCTCTGTGGCCGCACAAACGTTACGATAAGCGTAAGGAGCGCTTCGATATCCTTGCCGATGAAGAAAGCGAAGTCTGGGTTTGTACTGACACTGCTAGCATGTCGAGCGCCCCAGCTTCGTCTGGGTATATTGATAACAAGCCGCTGAAGAAGTACGACGAATGCTGCATGGAACGGGTTCGGCTCCCACCCCCACCGCCTTGTCCCATGTCTGAAGTTCAGCGACACCTCCCTTCCCTGGTCACTGTAAGTTCATGTATGACTTGAGGAGTTAGATTACCTGAGGTGAAAACGTCTGCTCACTTACTGCATTTTTTTTTCTTTTTCTTTGTTGATAATAAATAGACCCGTGGTGGCTTACGGATCTGGGATGGGATTGATGAGCCTGCGGAACTCCAATGCGGATTTGGGACATCTACTAGCTTTCTTGGTGCCTCACTGGCACCATGGAGTGATGACGGTCGGGGACCCTCTTCGGTTTCAGAGTGTGGACGGTATGAGGCATTGAGGATGGATGGCCAAGGCTCCTCCAGCTCGCACGTCCAACAGTCCTCAGGGGAGACCTTGTTGGAACAAGACCCATTCGCGGATCCTGAGGATGACGAAGCTGGTGGTCGACACAATCGGGAAGGCACTGGATATTCGACAATAGATCTTGCCGATTCTTCTCGAGCAAGCAATGCCACCTACGTTGCAGTGGATGCACAAAACATTGACGAAGTTGAGACGCCCGACAATTGGGGACATTCTGCCGCGGGCCTATCGAATCTCAGTCTCATCAGCGCCACGGGCAATCCATTCTTGTCGCCCAAGTCGCTGGAGCGCGGTGGGACGTGGTGGGATCGACTGCGATATGGCACGGATAAGCACGCTGTTGTTGACCTATCGCCTGGCGCCGTTCAACCCATTCGCGACCCGACACCGGCGCCTGCTATCCTACCGATCGAGCCATCGGATAATAGTCATCTAGTGAAGCAAAAAACCTCCGAGTCAGGAGGGGAGTACAGGATTGACGAGCATGGCCGGTGTCGGACGGGGACGGATGGATCAATCTCCAAGGAGGAGGCCGGACTGCATACGTCGCATTCATCGACCCAAACGGTCTCGACGGCGACCTCGTCGATGATCGAGGCAGCGACGGCACACATGACGGTCGGGCAGCGGCTGCGGAGGATCGACAGCAGCGGGATGTCGGAGTCTTCCTCGAAGCCAAACAGCTTCCAGAGTGTTAGCCAGGCACAGACGGTCGAGTCGCCGGAGCTGGCGACGCCGCTGCTTGGGGACCGGCCGCTCTCGCCGCGCCCGAAAGGACCGCGTGTTCATTCCCCCGCGCTCAGTCCGCCGCCCCATGTCTCGCTCCTGCCGATCGTCCTGGCACCCGTGGACCCGCCCATCGTCGAACGGCCGCCCGCTAAACGCACCGAGACCGCAGGCTCGCTTGGCGTCAAGGCTATGGTCAAACAGTTCGAAGCGCCCCCCTTGAACCCCGCCTCTCCCGTCGACCGTCCTAGCTGCAAACCTCCTCGCGCTGCTACTCATCACAGAGTCAAGGTCGAACATAGCCTCGTCAAGAAACCTCTCCTCTTCGTCGCTAATCCCGATAAATGACCTTCCGCTTCGTTATCATGTATTCCGCTGTAACGCCATCCAACTAAATGGATCTTTTTCCTCGCCTTTTTCTTTCCCTTTCCTTTTCCATTTTTTTTTGTTGATGTGGCTGTGCAGTGGTTGCCTCTCTTGATGAAAATAATAATAGATCCTCTATTCCTAGTTGACAGTCTTGTACCCATCATCATCTTCATCATCATAATTTTTCTCATTCTTTGATTCGTTGGGATACTTGTTACATATTTTTTATTTTGTTCTTGTATTGTATGCCCACTAATCTATTTTCGATTCATTCTGTCCCCGGAGAGCCGCATCCACTGGTGAAGTCTCCCAGCGCAAGCTAGCTTAACCGAAGTCCCGACTACGGGACTCGCGAAGTCACTCGCGCGAAGCGCGGCCTCTTTCTCGCGCGAATGGCTGGCGCTTCGCGCCGGGCCCGGGCCCCCGATTTGGATGAGCTTGTTCCAATTGGTCGCCATGACTGAGGGCGAGGCGTCTCTACAGCGCAAATCGCAATTCGGATCCGCTGTGTACCTCACTGAACCCAATCTCCTCTTATCAGATAGAGCTCTTACAAGTTTTCCAGAGTCACTTCTCTTACTTGAAGTCACTTTGACTCTAGCTTATCACCAGTCCAAGATGAAGCAAGGATATTGGTTGGTCTCGAACCCAGCCGCAATAAAAGAGGGATTCCATGTGCGTGTACGTTGAGCCTCCTCTGGATTGGCCAACGTTAAGATGTTGGGTCTTATGTGTTTACGCGCAGTTGCAGGACAG
The DNA here is from genome assembly GCA_004348175.1 of Puccinia novopanici. Lineage (NCBI taxonomy): Eukaryota > Fungi > Basidiomycota > Pucciniomycetes > Pucciniales > Pucciniaceae > Puccinia > Puccinia novopanici. The sequence goes on from SMGU01001140.1 coordinate 18,628, forward strand.
TGGCGGGTGCACCAACCGACCCCATTGTGCGATTGACGAAACTGCACATCGGTCAAACGACAGCCACTCTTGGCATCCGACACCGCAACACTTGTACCAGACCCTGATACTCTGGCCACCACAAGGTTGCGTCATCGAGCCGTGCGGGCACACCGCTACATTGCAAGTTTGACCCGCCAAGGACTGAACTGAATTGCGAACAAACTCGTGGCTACCACAGGTGCACGGAACGAACGTCACGATCGATTCCACGTCGTCGGTGAGGCTCGTCGCAGAGACTGCCACAGCGCAGTACCACAACGTCAGGAGTCGCATTGGGCGAGTGTGGGGCAGCGATGAGAGGCAGTGGCGAGTATCGCACTTAAGATTTTCGGTATTTCGGTATGAGGGGGCGGTGATCGACGACAGGGGCCGAGTAGGATATACGCAACGAATAGGGGCGGGTTTCGAACTTGGGACTTTGAGCTTAGCACTTGGGATGTTTCGGTATGTAGGGGGCGGTGATCGACGTTACGTGCCAAGTAGGATGTGTGCGCTACACACGGTTGGATCATAAAAATAGGATTTACACCACGCATGCAAAAAATCTTATGGGGAACCGCGTTCAAACCTGTTCAAACCGGAAACTTTTTCTATTCAAATGAACAATTTTGGTTGCCTGGCAGTTGGCGCAGGATGTTTACACCCACAGATACTTTAGCGGAAAATTTATGTCGAGTCGAGACTTGAAGCGGGATTTCATCATTCTACATACTGTTGAAAGTCCTAACCATTCAATGTTGTCGAAGGATAAAATACGGAAATTTTCGGTTTTTTCTGCGTTTTTTTTTTTTCTGGTTTGGTCAAAAAAGTACCACTGTCTTCTGACTTGAGTTGATGGTGCAGACAACTGGAGGACTTCCCGTCACTTCTGCAGCCCCTGTAAAGCCAGATTTACAGGCTGTAAAGCTAGATTTTCAGCCCCTGGTAATTTGGAACTAGATATTCATTCCCGTCCATCAGGCGCTTCTAGATTTACCCAGTTCCCATCAAACACTTGACCCAACCATTCTAGTTAAGTCCTCTGTTATCAATTTTTTTTTTTTTTTTATTTCTTACTGAACTCGTTTTGCATTCTACCAGATTGATGATTAATACGGTCTCGCAGTTCCACCAAGAAGCCACTTGCCGCATGGAGGAAGACGAAGAATCACTTGCGGCAATCTTGGGTTTGGCCTTACTTGGGGATCCTTTCCCTATCCGATCAATTCGAACTTACCTCACTCGCCAGGACTTAGCTGGCCACCCACAAATCTCCAGCCCCTGGCTTCACCTGCGATCTGCTGGGAATGATCGAGCGTTCATCACAACAATGGGAATAGATGTTGTGACTTTTGAGACATTGCTAGTGCCATTCGGAAATCTTTGGGATACTCAGACGATTGATTGAGCTGATGTCAACCCACATGGTGTACCTCAACTTCATCGGCGTTCCCTCAATGCGGCTGGAGGACTTGCACTAATCCTCCACTGGCTCAGCTCCACAATGCCAGGATTCAGTCTACAACAAATATTTTCAATCACTCCGGCGGTGTGCACTCGTGATCTCAATCATGCTCGAAATTGTCTCCTGCTGGTGTTGAGGGACCTGCATGTTTTGCAAATCTCATGGCCATCTTTGGAATCTCAATGCCGTTGGTACAGCAACCTCATCAAGAGGAAATTTCCCCGGCTAACGAATTGCTTTGGTTTCATTGATGGCTTAAACATTCCGGTGAATGTGGCAGAAAACAATGAGTATGTCATGCCTTACTTTTGAATTGCTTATTATATTGACTCAGCTGATCAACTCTATCACAACAGACTGCAAAATGCTTACTACAATGGGTGGACTTGTTCACACTATTGTAGTAACATTTTGACGTTTGCACCAGATGGCACCATTTTGCATGCTATCCTAAATGCGCCGGGGTCTTGGCATGACTCTCACATTGCAGAGGACCTTTATTCCAAGCTGCTGCACGATACACCTGCGGGATACAGAGTTATCAGCAACACGGCGTTCCCCCGGTGCACTAGCCGCTTGGATTACCGGATCGTGGCCCCCCCAAAAAAAGGTGATAGGCTTCCTGATTCACCAGGAAGCTATGCACGATTGAAGGTCTTCAACCAACAGCTTGTGTCAGCTTGTCAAGCAGCTGAGTGGGGAATGCAATCAATTCAAGGTTCTTTTGCCCAATTGAAACTTCCGCTGCCAGCAAATGATCATCAGTATCGAGCTGAAGTACTTGAACTGGCGGTCCGGATGCATCAGGTTCGATGTCAAACCGTGAGAATCAATCAAACTCAGCGGGTGTATGAGGATGTTCAGCAAGAATTTCACCTTCTGGCCCGATCTTTCCATCAAATTCTATTTTCTGATATCCAACGACAATGTCGGATTAGTCGCTATTATCATGGTTGGTTTTAATTTTAATTTTTACTTTACTACCAATTATTATCTCTCAAAAGGTGTTTGTGGAACATTTGTTTATTTTATTTTTGTGTAATCGACTATGCTTGTCTTTTTCAATCAAAAAAAATATATTGAGAGACACATCAAATAAAGAATGAGAGAGATCACATCGCGGAGTATACATAAAGTAAGTGAATGGATTAAAAATTTGTGAGACATCATTGATACTTTAAGTGATGCAAGGGAAAAAAAAACCAAACACGGTGTGGACCAAGTATTGAGATTGATTAGGGAAGTCGAGCAAGGGTGTCAGCCTTCCTTCACATTTGCATAGCTGGATCAATAATGGGATCGCCTTCATTGTTGATTCCCGCCATTCCGTGTGAAGTTTCATCACTGCGACTGCCCGACCCCGAGGCTGCCACAGGAGCATGATGCCCATGCACTGGTCGCATCAATGGCTGAGAGTGGAAAGCCATTGATGGTGTACCAAACATCTCCAGGCGCATCTGCAGGAGATCACACTTCCCTGTGAGCCCCTGAATCTCCATCTTTTGATTGGTCACCTTTTCTTGTAACTCGCGCGATCGAGAGATATCGCCCATTCGGAGGCAGGTGATTTCTTCTTGAAGCTGGTTGTTTTTGTCCCTGAGGCTCTGGATCGTCTTATTGGCCTCTTGTAATTGCATCACATAAAACTGATTCATGCCGGTCTCCATGTCACGTTTTTGTCGGCTCGCTGGATCAAAATAAGCAGACAGGTGCTGCTCCAGGGCAGAACCTGGCCGACCTGAAGATAGATGAAGGCCACTCTTCTTTGTGGTCGCGCTGACAGACAACCCAGCACGGACCGATCGATTGCTTTTGCGACAAATAGAAGGCAGAGAACCGCTCATCGGGACTGAAGGAGAACCATCGGCTCGTTGATTCCAAGCAGAAAACGTCGCCGGTATTGAGGGTGTAGAAGTTCCAGACAAGATGTTTTGGCTCATCCCAGACCCATCTGGAGAGAAAGGGAGGGGAGGAACCTCATCATTTTCCTCTTTGATATCACAATCAATGATTCGATTTGGGTCTTGTTCAGCCTGTCGCGCGGGAGAGTGGTCTGAATTGTTGGATCCATTAGGCAAAAGGTTTTTGTCACGTCCATCAATGGACATCGAAACATCTGCACCCATCCCCTGAC
>SMGU01001142.1:0-11229 GCA_004348175.1 Puccinia novopanici
TTTTTCTTTTTTTCTTTTTTTTTTTTTTTTCTTTTTTTCTTTTTTTCTTTTTTTCTTTTTTTCTTTTTTTCTTTTTTTCTTTTTTTCTTTTTTTCATTTTTTCAGTTTTTTCCTTCTGAGTCTGGTTTTATGTTCTTAGAAATTTCATTGAGTTCTTTTAGAAGTGTTGCAAAATTCTACATCACCCCACTTCACCATATCTTTACTGAACATAATTTTCAGAATTTCTGTTTACAGATCATTTTTGAGGGTATAGGATGTAAAATTCCACAAATTTTGGGCCATAAGGTATACTTCGTGGTCATTTTTAGTTAAGGAATACATGTTCTGATAAATATGTTGTGTAAACCTAGAGAGACCCTTTCTATATTTAATCTTCTTTTTTCTCTCAAATATCATCATTTTTTCTATCAGGTTGTTTTGTTGTTTTTCTTGCTTGTGTATTCTCTTGTAAACTTGCAACTAATATCTCTTGCTCAAAAGGTGTGCTCAGAAATCCGTTCATTATCATTGGTTTCTTCTCATAATCTTACTTTCACTTATTTTGCCTCATTATGGTTGGTCAATGTGCTTTCTTGCTTATTCCCTTGTAAACTTTGAATTAATATCTCCTGCCCAAAATGTTGGTTGGCCATTGTGCTTGCTTGTGTATTCCCTCGTAGATTTGAGATTAATATCTCTAATCCAAAACCAGACTCAAAAAATATTACTATTCTTTCCTCAGAATCAGTGAATTTCAAAGTATAAGACTTTCAAACATACTTCCCAATTTTTCATGAATATTGCAATCTTTTTAATCTGTGGAAACCACAGAAAAACAAAAATTTGTGTACACAGGATCTAGTGAAATTTATTGTCAATTTGGAGAAAGTGATTGTGAAGGCCATGACGATGGTCCATTTAAATCATATTTTTCAAACTTTAGTAACTCTTACTGAGCAGTCTGTGTCAAAAAAGATTGTTCCTGCTTTTCCCTGTCAATGACCAAGTAGATATACCAAAAAGTGCTCAGTTTTTTTATTGGCCAGGCAGTTGATGAAAAAGGCTTACCTGCGCCCCACATTTCTCAACAAGAAGATTGTAGCCACCTCCATTGCCGTTGTCATTTAGGAGTGCCATACTAGTCCTGGTATATATCATGTTTTTATTTAAAAGAAAAATAGATCATAAATGTCAGCAACTCAAGCTGCTCTGGTGCCAGATTCAGCAACAGAGAGCTTACGTTTGAGTTTTTGAGGCGCAGGAAACAACAGCCTAGATCCACACATAATGGAGATCGAGGAATGATTAGGAATCAGAAGAATATTGTCCCAAACTCACCCTGGTACATTGAAACGTACCTGGCAAGATTTAAATTGCGAAGTAACATATTTCCCGTCGGTGACCAATTTAGTCATTGCTTCGGTGAAGGGCAAGGTTAAAACAGCACTGATTCAGAAACGTAGAAAGGTTGAGCACGGCTGAAGTGATCATGACTTGTGTGGATTCGATAGTAGCTGGAGGTCAAACAGCTTACATGTTACATTCTGTAGCGTTGATCGAGTTGGCTTGTGGGGCGCATTCGGGGCCCGCTGTAGGTAGCCCCGCAAAGGCTCCATTCACTGGGTAAGTCAAGCTGATTAGGAAGACCAAAAAAGCAGCTGCCACGGGGATGTAACAAACGTTGGAGAAAGCCATGATAAGTTGAGCAAAGGAAGGAATTGGTCGGTGTGGAGGTGGACAGAAGCTTATGTAAAGAAGGGTATCGGAGCTAAAAGAGTGCGTGTGAGGGCTAATTACTCGAAAGCAATGATTTTTTTTAGCAAATTGGCTTCTTCGAAAGAATTCGGGAGTCAACTTCTTATATACTGCGTGATGAACGAGAAGGAACTGCGTTAGTGAGGAGAGGTAACATATGTCACAGGACCGGCTGCCTCCTGAGCGACCGATCACTCGAAAGAAAGTCGGAATCGGTATCGGGGCTGCCTCCTCATACATCGTTCAGCAATTGGTGATCCAACCAGCACCACGTTTCACTCGGCTTCGCCCCGACACACCTCGATACGGGGTAGCTTCTGCTGGCGGGGAGGGGGCAAGGGTTGATGTGAGTTTGAGCCGCAAGGCTTTAACCCCGCACACACATCCTCGTTCTCATCGATCTGGCTCTGGTTTGTCCCCTGTTTGCCGCGTCTCTTGAGTCGGTCACGCCAAGTGAGGTGAGTCTATGGCTAGGCGGTTGTCAGCGGAAATCTCGGTGCAGGAACTTGAAACTTGCAATATCAAAAAAACTCTCAACGCCCCGCAGGGCAGTAGCTAAGAAATTCGTGGTGTGCATGCTACGTGCCCATGAAACACCCATCTGCCCCAAATCTAGTGTTGCTGATTGGGCTGTAAAGCCACCTCGAATTATTGTTCTCGGTAGGCGAGGCTTCATACGAGCATAACTACACCACCGGGCCAATTGACCGTTGTCCCCACCAGTACAGGACGAGTTGGTCCGACCTTCCGCTTTGGCTTGGTGACCGACGATGTCCTTCTATTCTCGCGTCACCGACAAAACAGCCAATAAGCACTAGTGATACATGTGGTTTCATAGTGTTTTGTCAATTGTTCTTTGATAATTCAGTTCATCTGCACCTGAGTTGAGACTGATTTCAAATAGCGTCAAAAAGAGATTGCTCGTGGTGGTATTTCTGCTGTCACTGCAGGTTCAGGATGAAGAGGTCTGGCCGTCTCAGAAAAGAAAAAGACAAGTGGGAAAACTTTTCATGTTATCATTAAAACAATTTAAACAACCTATAATTTGATATTGATTGTGAAACAAAGACCAGAACTAAAAAACAACAGAGTCAGACATGAGAAAACAGGAAAGAGAACATGAGAAAACAAACCCCTGAGAATATTTAATGTTCTTTAACACTTGACAACTGAGAGATGGAGGACAATGAGATTGGACAACAATAGATTGAGAGAATATTTTAAGGAAATCAGCTAAAAGAATGAGAATAGAAAAGTAATGGAAAACAAACCCTATTTAAATAGTTACAAGATATGAAGAGAAACATGGACGGAAGTGAGGGATAGTGATGACAGAACTGAGAGGAATAGGAAAAAAAGATTAGTTTCAGTGATGATGATCGGAGGTTTTTGGTGTTCCATTTCTCACCGAGTTGGAAGCCAGAAAGGCTGTCCAAGTTAAGGCTTTCCCGGTCTTGACGGTTGAAGAGACGTTGATGGCGTTTGATCTTGAGACAAGGGACGAGGGACAAATACGCACGAGGTTGATCTGAAGATGATCTTGAGTTCAGAGGAACCAAGGCAAGGGATCAATGTGGAGGAGAGATGATGATAATTAGGGTTTTGAGATTAGGTTTTGCACAGTAGTGACAGCCGCAGCATACACGCGTGTGTGTGACCGTAGAGCAGCAGAGTTGCGCAGAGAACATTGCACAGGGAACACGAGTGGGTTTCAACACAAGGCAAACACCAGATTCATCTAAAAATGCATAAATCAATGTATTAGCAATACAGCATCCAGCATGCCATAATGTAGGTTTGCTCACCAGTAAACACAAGGCACTCTGACAGTATCTCTGCAATTTGATTGATATATGTAGCTTTTTCTTCATTGTCTTGATTTGGATGTACTGTTTGGGTTTTCTTTTGAGGAATATTTAAGCGGTTGTGCAACATATTTGAGGTGGTTTGAAGAGAGACTTGTATTCCGTTGGCTTCAAAAAGGGATTGTCAGACCTTGTCCAAAGATAGTGTTGGTCTATTGGTGACAAGTTCCTTGATGAACTGAATACCTTCTAGTGTCAACTCCAGTGGGTGTCCCATGGCAAGGTAAGTTTCAGGATGGCATACAACGGCTCAAGTCCTTTTGTAAAGTTTTGTTCATCTTGCAAGAGAGTGAGAGCTAACTGATGCAGCCAGATGAGAGTTCACTTTGGTGAGGCTCTTACCCTCCTGTGCTAACTTGACAGCCGAGTATTTGATTTTGGAAGTGTACTTCTGGAAAACCATGACTAATCAAAAAATATAAAAATATAAAAAGTGAGATTAACTCAGCTGAGCCTATGATAATGGAAAATTAAACACCTTACCTAGGTGAAGTGGATTCTGTTGTCAATTGTAATCAATAGAGGTGCTGGTGGTTATTTGTGTATTATGAATTGGGGTGGAAATAGACAAGCAGCAGCGTTGCTGGATCTGAAGTTCCCCCAGCCAGGCAGGGCGGGGAAAAAAAAAATCAGGGGCAAAAAAAAAAATCCGCGCACAAAAAAAAAAAAGGTGAAACTGTTGAATTTTCCTTCACAAAACTGTGACACCTCTATCAGACTGTGCGCTCCTTCTGCGGAATCAACCGGTTAGGGCTAGAATTCCCGGCACAAAAATCATGTCTCTCAATTCCCAGTTCCGGTCCTCAACCTATCCACAAAACTTACTCAGTTTAGTCGCTTGGTTCAGCTCATTATCTGGTTCCAGCCGCTCTGATCAACTTCAATCAGCTTCACTGATCTTCGCCAATCTGTACTTCAGTGCTTCACATGTAAGAACTCAAACACCACTCTTGAAGAACTGCCATTGACTTCCCTCTCTTCCTCCGACATCAAGACTTCAAAATCCTTTCACCGCTTTCGCTTCCTCAAAAATCCAGTCATACTCTACAAGCTTTCTTGTCTTCAATCTGTTTGTTTCTTTTCCTTTTTCCTCTTTCTCTCTCTCTCTCTTCTTGTGTTTGATGCTGAAAGATTCCTTCTATTCTAGTGTGCTCCTTTTCTGCCATCACCTCCTTCTTCCCCTAAAAAGTCCTCATCTTTAAACATCTTTTATCCATCTATTAGTGGTATGCTTGTTTCTTTCTCTCTTATTTTGTGTTGTCTCTTGACCTTGTCTCATTCTTTGTTTCTTAGTCTGGTTCTGGTTTTTAGCTCTTCAATCAAAAACTGTTCAGAAACCTGCAAGCTTTTGTGGGTTAGATGTAACAGACTTTGGAATGGCACTCAGCCAACAAGTGTGACCAACTTTGGGGGCACCTCTCACTTCTCAGGTGCCTAGCTTGTGACAGTGTTTGGGGCAAACAGCCAACTCAGTCAAAGCAACATGGTCATGGCGTTTGGCCAGACAGCCCAGCACTGCATTTGGCTAGCCTGCCAATCCGCACCATGTGGTTTGGCCAATGCTCTTCATTTGGCCAGCCACAAGCACTGTCCGCCTTTGGAAAGAAATTGGAATTTGGCCACTCTGCCTTTGGACAATCCAGCACCTTTGGGTTGTCAGCTGGCAACCCTTTTGTGATGCCTGCAACTGCCTTTGGGAAATCTCTGAAAGCAGAGGTGGGGTCAGCCTAATTTGGACAGCCCATCATGTTTCCCAACAAGGTTTCAGGTTTTTCCTTGGGCCAATAGCCGGGTTCCCCACCTATCCCATTTTGATTTTGCCCCACATGCATTTGTGAATTTTGCAGATTGATGTGAAGTTTGTCTTCCAATCTTCATCATTGGAGAATCTTTGGAAAATCCATCACAATGATTTGCAAAGCTTTGTGAACTCAGAACTATTTTAACATTGATTTCAAAAAAATTGGGAGATTTTGCATGAGGTCAGGTGAAAGTTGAAGAAAAAAAAATCTGTCTATTTGGAATTTTTCAAATCTGTGTAGTTTTTTTTAAAAAAAAAATAAGAAAAAAAAACTGTTTTTGGCTTGAAAATCCTTAGTCATAAGCCTCCCGTACGGTCTCCTACGGAGAGTGTCCCACAGGAATGCGGGGGGGGGGGGCGTTGGAGAGGCTTAGTTAAGCTAGCCCCGGGCCCCTAAGGATGCTCCTAGCCTGGAGCCAAAGTGGCTGGCTTCCTAGTTAAGTCTGGTGACTTATTAGAGCATCCACCCCTGTCTTGCTAAACTCACACTTTAGCTAAGTTTAGCAAGAATTTAAAGACAAGGGTCACCCTTGAGCCCTCTTTAGGGCTTGGTAAGGAACCGATCATTTGGCAAATTGGTCCAGCTTGCTAGATTTAAGAATCTCTAGCTAGCCTCTTCAAGTCCCGCTTAACAAGACAGTCACTAACTTTGTTGAGAGGATTCACTGCCCTCAACACAATTTATCTCTATTTTAAAGTGTGTCAATCATTTCAACCCGGCAGTATACACATCAAACTCAGAAAAAGCCATGGCTGACCCCACCAGTCAGACCAACGACACCAATCCCACCACTCAAGCAACCGATACAAACATTCAAAAGAAAAAGCACAGGCCCAACTGGGAACCTTGCAATCTCTTGACGGTTGCAGAGGATCACTTCCTTTTTGCCGTGTCAAACTTGTTGGTTTACAGGCCAAGTGGCAAATCAAAGAGCCGGGCAATAACGTCCTCTTCCTCCATGTCAAGGAAGTGGTTGATTGGATCCATTGATTCTATAAAATTGAAGAATCATCAGCTAAAGAGGCTGAGAATATGAGACAAGGGTTGAACTGCTTACCTTATCCTTATAATTTGCCGATACCAACCCCTTAAAGACCACAAGGGTTTTATGGCCCTTTCTTTAGCTAAGAATTTGGTGCAGGGCTCTTTTGCTGAAGATATTAGCTAATTAATTAGCGACAATGGGGGTGGATGCTTTTTAATCCAAATGAATGGGAATGTTCTCAGGGTTCTGGTGCAGGCCTATTGTCACCCTGATAGCCCTACACCTCTCCAGCGTCCTTTTTTGACGACCTAGAACTTAGCAAATAACGAGTTTGAATACTTGCCGTCCGGTTTCCTCTGACCATGAGCACCCCCTTCTCCGATGCAAATTATTCATCCCAAAGTTATCTCCAACATAGGCCCCGTTACCCGCAGGGGCTATACCAGACCATCCTCGAGTTCCAAAAGACTCCAGCTGACCATAATGGCCAACCTTGTCCGGCTTCCCATACAAAGCTAGCCCTTGACCTCGGATGTGGCCTGGTGCGGATGTAAACACAAGGCTCCCTCTCATCAATCCAATTTCCCAGCAACAAGACTCTCAATCCTAACAATATATATTTAAATAATACACTATGGCCGCTGTGTACAGGGAATTGCCACGGCTGAACTAGTGCCTCATTTCAAGAAAGTTAGGCATGAATTATAAACAAAAATTCAAAAAATTGAAATAATTGGAAAATTTTATAAAGTTCAAAATCAAAAAAATAAAATTTTCAAAACATCTGAAAACATATGCCAAATCTGTTTGTGAAATCATAAACCCCTGGTCTCATTCCCGCCTAATACCGGCATACAGGCCTGTATGCAAGGGTCTCTGTTTTTGGTCATGGGGGGGGGGTGATTTCAGCCCACCTTCTGTCCTGGCTAGCAAAGCAATGTTCCCAATATTTCTGCTGGACTCGAACACCAATTACTCCACCCTCTTTCTTTGGGCAGAGGAGCAGAACCGGCCTGTGGAACACCGATACATACGTGCCCGCCGCCAAGCGTTCAAGCGTCCGGATTGATGGGCTCCATGGGACGACAATTGAACACCACCCCTGCAATTTCTCAAGCTTTTCTGGATGACCCTCGTGGATTTAAGGTGGCTAGCCAACATTCTATGCAGCAAACTTGAGCAAGATCCGCTATGCCAAGGTGATCCGCTCACTGTGGAAGCTCAAGTGGCGGTAGGATTGTACTGCCTGGGCCATGGTTGCAGTTATGTAACCATAGGTCACGTCTTCAATAATGGCAAAGAAACGGCCGATAAAGCCTCAGGCCGGTTTGTCCTAAGCGTGCTCAAGCTGCTCTGACTTCTAACTGTCTGGTGAGTTACTCTGCAACCTTAACTCATCTTTAAATTGCAGCCCAGCTCATTTGGACTCTTTCCCCAAATTCCTGCCAGCTATCCTGCCCTTGAATCAACCAAAAGCTTGGACATCATCAAGGATTCATTTGAGGAGAAGCATGGCATACCGGGTATTGTGGGGGCCATAGATGGAACCCACATTCCCTTATTAATGCCCCCTAGCAACCGGTAGAAAGGTTATGTAAATTGAAAGGGGAGGCCCTCCATTACCTTTCAATGTGTCGTTGATGGGGATGGGAATTTCAGAGATGTGAGTGACTCACATCTTTGATGGGCGGTTTCAGTAGTACCAATGACTGACTGATCTGCTGCCATCCTTTATTGGCAGATATGTGGTGGGGTACCTGGGTCCATGCATTAAAGCCGTTTATTCCGGAAGTCAGACATAGGGCACAGCTTGAAACCCGGTTCGCAAAGTCCCAAGATTATTCCGTCTGACTCCTACCTGATTGGCAATGCGGGCTACCCTGGGGACATGGGTGTGCTCATCCCATACCCTTTGATTGCAATGCCTGAGAATGAAGATTTAAATTTTATCCACTCGTCAACGCGTATGGTTGTTGAACAGGCTTTTGGCCGCTTAAAAAACAGATTCCGTATTCTGTTGACAGCGCAGAGGGCCCATGCTATCCGGGCTAGGAACAATATGTTCACCGCTATGGTTTTACACAACATTCTCAATTGGCGGGGAACGCTCTACCTACAAGTGTGGGACACCCGCACCGCCGGCTAGGCCTTATATAATGAAGTTCCAAGTAGTACAGCGGCTGCTCAGATGCCTCCAGGAAGCATGACGACCAGCAGCAGACCAAGGATGCCCGCAATCTGTGATCAGATCTGCCTGGCTCTATGTTCCTGACTACTGTTCCTAATTTTTTTTTTTGGTTTTTTGCTCGCTTTTCTTCCTCATTATACAACATCAAATTATTGGTCTCTTTTCTTTTTCTTCCACATTATAATAGATTATTTTCTTTTCCCTCCCACCTTTGACATGATGATTCAACAATCACCTTTAATCTCAGTGATTTTTATCTCATCTACCACCAAGATCAAAGACTATTGGCTTTGTGAGTGAGCCCTGCAAACAATGAGTGAGCAGCACATCAATGACCTCCGGGTGCTGGACGCTCATTGATTCCCGATGAGATGCGGGTTCCCAATTGTGGTGCTGTATACCGGCGCACACGCATATTCATCATTGCCCCATGGGCTGTATGCCCATGGCATGTTTGTTTTGGCCCCAGCTGGTTGGTCATCTGAGGCCAAAACAATCAACAAACCAACTTACCTGCAGCTCTGCCCATAGGCGTAACTCCAATGAGTTCCACTGAGTCCACCATACCCAACAGCAACCCGGCTGATATCACCAAAATCTACCGCCGAGTGTTCTTCAACTCCAATATTGCGGGCGGGCCGGGAACACAAGGTATAATGGATGCACCCGGACCAATCACGCTGGTAAGTTATCCAATCACCTGTGGATGTCTTGGCTTCATCAGGCATATAGCTGATAATGATGTTGCCATTAGCCGGGTGGGATCAGTCGCACTGCTTCCGGATATCCTGACAGCACCATTTTCCCTGAGTCCTCTGAGCATGCATCTCGAATCTCGCCATCTGCCCATGGGACAGAAGAGCTAACCGAATGGATGCGCCAAGCTGAACGCCGGGATCTCAACTTTGCCTTGGGAGGAGAAGAGGATTGGGTGGATGAGCATTATGTGGAGTTGGATTTGACTTGCACGGATACATCCATAGTATTTGACCGGCCACTTCGACCGGCTATGGACCAGCCAGAAGGCGCGGAAATCACGCCAGCCACGTCTGATCACCCCAGCGAGGGCATGGATGCCCCCCCAGCCTTTTGCTAGATGGGAGAATTGTGGCGGCACCTTTGAGGCATTCTTGTCCTTCTGCCGAATCTACCCTGAAGACGGACACACGCGCAATCAGCTACACGCGCATGGTGTGGACCACTGGTCAATTGTACTGAACACAACAATAGAGGACCACCTAGCCTGGGGTCTGGAACTGGCACCCGCAGGACATTTGGCGCGGTGCGGGGCCAATGTACTCAACGGCCTTCAAAGGGGCCTGCACCCTGACTCTGATTAACCAAGCATACTATGATCCCAACATTTAATCAGACTTGTTAATCATAGGCACCCATGCTATTGAATTAAACACATCACATCATCATCCTCCATGGAACAACACTGAGACAAGAATAGTCTATTATAGAGCAAAATTGAGAGATAACACTGAGACAAAAAAAAATATAGAGAAAAATATAGAGAGACAAATTGGCCCAAAAGCCCAACAAAATAGCAGCATCACTTTGAACCCATGTTGGACATGAGAGTGAGCATGGCTGTTTCAAAAAGCTGCCGGGACTTCTCCTGATCTCAGCGCATGGCCTCTTGGTCTCGACATTCTTGGGCTAGGCATTCTTGGGTTGCCTCGTACCTCCTTGCTTCTTCAAGCCTCCATTGTTGGGCCTCTCATTGCTCCTCCTTGTGTTCCTCCTCCTGCACTCAATGGTCCTCCAAGGCTTGTTCTTGCTCCATCTGGAGCTTGGCATCTTTGAGTAACCTATTGTGTTCGCATTGTTCATCTTGTCTTAATTGGAGTTCTCGCTCTTCAATGCAGATCTCCTCGGCCCATTTATGCTTGGCTGCCATGTGCATTGCAGTCGAATCTTGCGACTTCTGGATCATCATGATCACAGAGGCTGACAAGGATTGGTCAGGCTTGACCTCTTTGGTGCAGCCTCGGCGGCAAGATGGCACCAACACCTCTTTTGCCGGGCGCGCGCTGTAAGACTCAAAAGGTGTTGTGAAACCCTTTTGCTGAATTGAGAAGGGGATGGATGAGTTGCAAGCTCTGCCCTTCTATGCTATCAGAAAACAAGACCACCAAGATCGCTTGGCAGTTTATTTAACGTGATAGGGATGGTCTGGTTCAAGATGGCTGTGGACCAAGTGAGATCTATCTATGAGAGTGAGTGAAGTTTGATGATGATGATGAGGTGAGATGGATGATGATGGATGATGATGGATGATGGATGATGATGAGTGGTGGTGAGTGTTGGAGATGAGTGTTAAGTGATGAGGAGTGTTAAGTGATGAGGAGTGATGAGTGATGAGGAGTGATCAGAGTGGGGATTGAACAGAGGTTGGTGATGATAAAGAGGGGTTATGAGTGATGAGTGATGTAATAGATTGAGGAAAGGGTGTTGAGGTTTATAGAAAGGGTGAATAGCCTAGCTGGTAAGGGCTCAGGCACTGAGGAATAAAGTCGGGTTGAGGTAGTGGGTTCAAGCCCCAGTGAGGGTGATGTTAAATATAAAGGGTTGTTGAATATAAGGGTGTTGTTGATATATAAGGGTGTTGTTGATATATATAAGGGTGACTAATATTGTAAAACT
>SMGU01001143.1:0-14567 GCA_004348175.1 Puccinia novopanici
AGTTGTATATGGTATCAATGGAATCAGCTCTTCGAGCTCTTTCTCATGATTAACATCTTTTGGCTTGTAATCATTTGTGATACTAATTCATGATGATATATTCCCTTCTACAGGGATTACATCCTCAACACCCCCCCTTAATCCTGTAGGAGGGAGTAACCTCAAGTCAATAGAAAAATTGACATGCTTGTTTCTATCTAATGCTTTAGTAATAATGTCAGCATTCATATCTGCAGTTGGAATATATTCCAATGCTATCTCTTTCTATTTCACTGCTTCTCTGATGTAATTATAATGCACATCAATGTGTTTGGTTCTTGAGTGAAATACTGGGTTACTGGCTAACTTAATTGCCCCCTGGTTGTCTGAATATAAAAGTGCATATGACTGTGGTTTGAAAGTGTCTTCTAACATCTTTCTTAACCATTTTGCTTCTTGAGCTGCTGATAGATAAGCTCTATATTCTGCTTCTGTAGATGACAGGCTAACAGCTGAGATTTTCTTTGATCTCCAAGAAATTAAATTCTTCCCAAGATAATATACAAATCCGCTTGTAGATTGTTTTAAATTATCTTCTGCCCAATTTGAGTCAGTATATCCAACAAGATTAAAGTCATCTGTCTTGGTATACTCTAGTCCTAGGTTTTGTGATCCTTTCAAGTATCTCAAACATCTTTTGAAAGCTCCCCAGTGTTTTTCTCCAGGGTTTTCCAAGTGTTGTGATAGAATTCCAACTGTGTAAGTTATGTCAGGCCTGGTGCATTGTGATAAGTAGTTAAGTGATCCTACTGCTGCTCTATAATCGTGCCCTGACTTCTTGAATTCTTCACTCTCTTCCGTTGTTGCCTTTTCCAATTTGATGTTTGATTGTAATGGGGTTCCAAAGATTTTTGCATCCTCCATGTTGTATTTCTTGATGAGTGCCTTGATGTAGTGTCCTTGATCCACTCTTATTGATCCATCTTCTTTGTTTGAAATTTTCATACCTAGTACGTGTTGTGCTTTCCCTAAGTCTTTAATCTTGAAGTCTTTCTGGATTTATTTTATCAATTCCTCCTTCTTTGGTCCTATGATAATTATATCATCTACCCATACAAATAGAATTGTACCTTTATTGATAAATAAACAAGGATCTGCTTCACTTGTTTTGAATCCTTTGCTATCTAGCCATTTTGACATGGTTTTATACCATGACCTGGCTGCTTGTTTAAGTCCATATAATGACTTCTTGAGTTTCATGATATAATCATTTTTACCCCCCCTCAAGAAGTTATCTATATTGATTTTTCTGAGGCTTTCAGGCTTGGTCTCAATCAACCATTCCTTGAATCCATCTGGTATATTCATTTATACCACCTCATCCTCTTCTAAAGTAGCATTCAAGTATCTGTTACAAAGTCAGCTTGTCTGATTTCCTCTCCTAAATGTACTGCAAGTGCAATTAAATATCTGAGGGTTGATAATCTTCCTGTTGGTGAGAATGTCTCTTGGTAATCAATGCCCTCTTTTTGCTTAAAACCTTGTGCGACACATCTTGCTTTGTACCTCTTTAATTGGCCTAATTCATCGAATTTCTTGGTCAACACCCATCTGTTGCCTACAAGTGTTTTTCCTCTTGGTAAGTCACCTCTCTCCAATATTCCAAATACTTGGTTGTTCTCTAAAGAATCCAATTCTTCATAAATAGCTCTCTTCCAGTTTGCTTTTTCTGGTGAGTTCATGGCTTCCCTATAGCTATTTGGGATTACCCTATTTTCCATTTAGAAAGATGCCCCCAAGGCAATTGCATCTTGCTCCTCTTTTATTATATTCTCAATTGTAAGAATTTCTGCACAATGTGCTCTCCAGTCTCCATATCTATCAGGGGGTTTCCTAATTCTTTCACTTCTCCTGACTGGTGATTCTGTACTCTCCCTGATGCTATCACTGCTAATTTCCTCCAGACTATTGTTTGTTTCCACATAGTCTCCAGCTCTGGAGAACTGTTCTGGTTCGCCAGTTTCAGCAACAGCATCTTTTGCTGGAGTTATAGGATTTTCCCAATAATCCTCAGTTTCCTTTCTTAATGGGAATGTTTGTTCTTTAAATTTTACATCCCTTGATCTGATGATCCTCTTCCCCTCAGGGTCATAAATTCTGTAGCAGGTGCTCATATAGTCATATCC
Organism: Puccinia novopanici; assembly: GCA_004348175.1. NCBI lineage: Eukaryota > Fungi > Basidiomycota > Pucciniomycetes > Pucciniales > Pucciniaceae > Puccinia > Puccinia novopanici. Next base: position 2,166 of record SMGU01001143.1, read on the forward strand.
CACTATGACTCCCTTCTTAGCTCTTGGATCCAGCTTTCCCAAATTATTGTAGTGGCCAATATTAAAATAAGCTGTGCATCCAATTGGCTTGAGCTTTCTGTCCTTTGGTGATTCTCCCATGAACTTCTCCCAAGGACACTCCTTATCCTTATCTACAATGTTGTGTAAATAGCATACAGTGGATAATATTTCTGCCCATAAAAATTTTGGAAGGCTCCCATCAATCATGATGGTTCTAACTCTATCCATTAGAGTTCTGTTCATTCTCTCCACAATCCCATTATTTTGTGAAGTATGGGGAGTGGTCTTTATGTGTTCAAGACCATAATCTTTAATAATTTTCTGAAATTCATTCCCAATGAATTCTCCTCCCCCATCTGTGATAATTCTTCTAAGATTCTTCAATACACCTTGTCTTTCCCATTTCTTGAAAATAGTTCTAACCTCTTCTGCTGTATCAGATTTGTGGCGTATTGGTTTAACCCAACAAAAATTACTGGCTGTATCAACTAAATTGATAAAATATTTTGCCCCCCCCAGGGACATTGGACTAAATTGTCCAGCCAAATCAATAGAGAATTCCTCTCCAACTATATTGGTTCTCATTCTTGATTTTGAAAACTTGTTTCTTGTCATTTTTCCAAGTTTACAACTCTCACAGTTCTCATCACTTCCTTTGTGACCTACTCTAGCATGAGTAATGCAACTGTTTACCTCCTTTTTATTTAACTCTAAATTTGCATGAAGTAGTCTTGATTTGACCTTTCCATCAAATATAACCTTTTTATTTTTCTTTATTTGAAAAACATCATCATCTTGGTGTTCAATTTGGAGTCCATTTCTCCACATACTACTTAAAGACAAAAAATTGTGTGGAAGATCTGGTACAAAATAACAATTCTTTAACTCTACAAGGCCATGGTTAATTGCTTTTAATCTAACAACCCCTTTTCCTTGTATCTCAATTGACCTCCCCTTTTCCCCAATGTGTACAGATCCTACATGGGGTTCTATGACGGTGAAGAAGTCAGATTGATTGAACATGTGGTCAGTACAACCTGAGTCCACTAGAATTGAGCCATGTCTTCTATCTGTATCAGATATTAGACCAAAATTAGTACCATTCTCTTCGACATTGCAGATGTAAGTGTCTTTTCTTACATCTGCTTGGTAACCAGTATCACTATTGATACTTCCTTCCTTCTCTTCCGGGATCCTTTTAAAGCCCTCCTCGTCATATTCTTCAGTAGTGAAACCTTCTGGTAGTTTCACCTTTTTTGCTACCAGGCTAGTGACCTCCTCGTCCTCTTCTTTTCTAGAGACGAAGGTCCTTTTGTGCTGGTCTTTGTCTGGATTTGCTTGGCTGCCACCGGCTGATCGACAGTCGCGTGCGTAGTGACCGAATTTGTTACATTTGAAACACTTGACATGTTTCTTGTCCGACGCCTTTTTGAATGGCTTCTTGGTGTACAGTGCCTCGCTTTTCTTCTCCTTGTTTTGAAACTGTAATTTGTCCTTTTCGATTCGTCAAAGGACTTCCTCTTTGTCGGGTATCGGGTCCAACTGGGATATGACTCGTACGAGTGAGTCATATTCCCTTGGAAGCTTCTGTAGGATCAGAAGTGACAGACATTCTGATTCCATCTTCAAACCCGACGACCTGAAACGAGTGATAGCCTTCCTAATATCGGACACAAACTTTCCAGTGCTGTGGAATTGTACAGCGTTCAGTCGGCTGTACGCCATTCCCTTCTCGTGGGACGTACTGCCGGCAAACTTGTTCTTCAGTATTTTCCAGACCGCCAAGCCGCGGCCTTTGTCCTCCGGTTTTAGCAGGTTGGACAACAGGCCGAGTGCTTCTTCGCCGAGATACCTGATTATCAGGTGATAACCTTTTTTCTCCTTTTCCGGCATCATTTTTGTCAGATCGCTACCAACTACCTCGCTACAATTAATGTTGTCAAGCTCACTCTCGACGAGGGTGGCCCAGGTGTGATAGTTCTTGAGGTTCAACAAAATTCTTGGCCCTCCCTGGTACAGTTGCGACGCGACGTCTGCCATATCCAACCCCCTTCTAAAGCTCAACTTGTTGCAACTTTCGGGCATGACCTGTCCCATGAATTGGACCAATCACAGCGGGCGGGTAGTAGCTCATATCAGCGATCGGTGCCGTATAATCACCAGCAGACCGGGCCTCTTTTTATATTGCCGACTGCCTGCAGCCCGCCGTCAAGCTTTCCGAAAAAAATAAGCAATTGCTGTCGCCTAAACTATCCCCGGAAATGGTAGTTGTGCCACCCATAACGCCAATTTAAATGAACAATTCTGCCATTACCGGAATACATGACACTGGACTATACTATCACGTTCTCTTGCCACTATTCATGCTCGCCCCCATATCCGCATATTATTACAAATGGGACATTTCCAGATCTTAGTCTCTTTCACCGTTTCCGAACTCAAGCTGACGCTCGGTTTTCCTCCTGCAGTGCTATTGTTACACATTTTCCAATTGCGCATGCATTGTATTTTTCAGCAAATCATGAACACACTGCTGTATCCGCACGTCACACTGAAGGAGGTACTATCAAACGTTGCTGAGGTTGGCTCCGACATTGGCAAGTATCTTCCGATAGTTTCACTATCATAGCAATTGTTCCGGCAGCGGTCGCTTACCGTCATCGGTCACCAGCCAGTCGCGTTGTAGACGGACTTGGTATTCAAAGGCATCGTGCTCGCTAACTTATTTACAATTGCATTGTAATGTCCTTTTGCAGCAAGCCTATGAGTCCACCTTTGTCATTGATCGGTCAGACATCAGCATGTTTGCCCGAATGTCGCTGAGGATGGTACCGACATAGGAAAGTCTCCCCCATCAGTTTCCCTTTTACAGCACGGTATGGTGGTAATGGTAGCTTACCATCAGCGGTTGGCAGGCAGTTGCATGGCAATGGACCCGGTATTCAAACTCATCGGGCCGCCGAACTACTAATGAGTCAGATACACCGTGTCCTCGGGCCACAGCATAAAGAGCAGAGGTTCAATTATCTTCTCTCCCGCCATAATCCCCCCACCAACAACCACAACAATGTCGTACCCTTCCAACCGTAAACCCTCTCATCCGGCACATTCGCATGGCATGTTCGAGCTCATTGAAGAAGTTGGCCTTTCTATTCCTCCTAGCTGTTGCCTAAAGGCTGACCTTGCCGTGTTGCTAACTGTTGACTTGACTTAACCGTCCAATTTCAAACCCAGGAAACTCCTGACATACCATCTGGATCCCGGTATGGGAATTTCAATTACACTGCCGCTATCGCAATCAAGGGCTTGGCTGGTGATAACCCCCGAGATGTTGCGATAAGACTGACAGCAAACACGTCGATGGACAACGCACTCGCCGCCGGTAATACCTATTCCGCATCGGTCAGGTTGCTCAAAAATAAGGATGACGAAGAGTTTACCGCTTACTTCACCCCTGGGCAGCCTTATGCATTTCGTACCTCTGATCACTTCGCGGCCGAATTAGCCAATCAAGTCGTAATTACTGGCTTTGGCATTGTAATCGGGCGGGAGGAATCAACGTTTGGAGACACCGGCACACCAATGCTCTCCTGTACCATTAGACATACCGACTGGTCTAGCGAGGTATGTAGAAATGATTACATTGTCTTAGGATTTGTTACTAACGTTTGCAACAGGCGGGGAACCAGGTCGATTTTGACATTACTTACATTGTCCTCAAGAAAGGGCTGTTGTCAAAATCCTTCGGCCTATTTCAACTGGGGCGAGAATTGATGCTCACAGGCTCAATCGTTGATTGGGATGACGCCAAATACACATGGGTGGTTTCAGTATGTACCTGGTGATATACTTACGAGGCGGTGATTGAGTGCTGCCCATTGTCTAACACGGATCGATGTTCAGGTTAACAGTGTTGCGGTAGCATCAGGTCACCAGTCCGCAAGCAATGTCAATGGAGGACAGCCGCGACTTACGGGGACATCAGCCGGACGTTCAAAGCCTCTGTACGTTGCTTGCCTACGGCCATCCATTTTTTTGCTTGTATGTTCATTGTCGCGAGGCTCATCTATTTTACCACGATACAATGTCAACAAGCGTCAAAGCGAACAGGGCCACTGTGAGAAAGTTAGGAACTACAGATCAAGGCACCTCTTTGCCCACATCGACAGTGATCCTGTCCTCAGCGAATCAGGAAGCCGGACCCAGTGACCCTTCGCCCTTTGCCAGCAAGCCAGATGCTGAAGAAGGCGAAGTAGTTGAACCCTCCACTTCTTTCCAAAGCACTTTTGCGAAGAAACGGACGAATGGGGACATTTTGGCTGACGCTCGGAAACGTATCAAGGGCAAAACTGCAGCCTGAATTTTGTCGCCGTAGAATGAGCTAACCGCTGTGTTTGATTGTGTTACTTATGAAGTCTCTGTTGTGTGTAATATACCGCTCCTTCTGTTTTTGCATTTTGTGATCCATTAGATATAATAATTGTAACAACTCTTATGTTTAGTCCCATGATGCGCCCAGCGTAGTGTTCTTGATTCCAGGATTTTTTGGCAGCGGTGTCTAATTCCTATGAGACGTGAAGACAGTTTAGTGTGCCAAACGCTCAACTCTTAATGTTATTGGAATCCGATGTTTTTCAAGCACTGATGGAGTGATCTGCCAACTTGCTAGAAGTATGCGTCTTCTTAGCGCTAGAGCAGCACGACACTAACATGCTCCACCCATAGCACAGCATTGCCAAAACATTTACTGTGCAATTTGGGTCAACTCAGTCTACAGGGTTTTTGCATTATTCTACAGTCTCACAGGAATGGTTGCCAATCACTGTTGGCTTGAGCATTAACAAAACGTGATGCGTCATAAATTGTATCGGCCGGTTGAATGTGATTCTCGGAGTTCAGCAAGCCAGCTGATTGCTGCTTCGGGCCAAGTTTTTACAACCAGTTATGGCATTTGCCTTAGTATTGCGACAGATCCGGACAATTGATTCCATTTCCGGCTTCACAGCCAGTAGGTTTGATAGTTACGTTTATTATTGCATTCTACAAATGGATGCAGGCTGTTCAAATAGGTTTATTCCGGCTGGTTGGCCAAGGCATGAGCTGCACATTTTAACTGAAAAAGACAAATATGGTTGGTAGAGCGGAACCGCAAAAGGAACTACTTGCGTTCACTGCCCTATGCATGTTACGAGACAGGAACGGTCGTAGCAAGAACCGATCTTATGACTGTTGGCGAGGCGTTTCCAACTGTTTCAGGCGAATGCGGTTAGCAGGTATAAACGTAGGCAATCCCACTGAATTTGTAGTTCAATTTCCTTACACTACATGTTTCGTCACTGGGTTCACAACGCCCCCACTTGCTTACTTACTCAGACAAATTCGAAAGATACATATAGCCCTTTGTCTCCTTGGGGCGCTGTCCAAAGCCAAAAATGCCGACCAACATTCACGTCACAAGGTATGCAACGTTCTTGCTTATCTATCCTTGATATAAACTCACAAGGTCTGCATCTGTAGGGATGGTTTCTCCTCCGCTGCGGTCAAGAGTGATTCCGGAAACACAGAAGCGGCCCTGCGATCTGCATTTCCACTGGAGTTCCCATTAGATTTGGGGGATAGGGATGACTACTGTCGGTCCTGTGGTGCTGTCCATTGGAAATGGGAGCGTTCTTTAGTCGATTTCCTTAAAGCGAGTGCGAATTACTCAACCTGTTGTCAAAAAGGGACTGTAGCCATCCCTTTCAAGCATCCAAAAACAGAAGAGTTGGATAATTTTCTTCGAGAAATGTGGATTGGGAATTCAAACGGTAAATATGGTGCGCGTTGAACAAAGTGCTGTCGGTACTGACTGTATCATAAACCTGCCATAGCTGCACAGCTTTTCAGGAAGCATGTGCGATCATATAATAACTCCCTATCTTTCACCTCACTTGGCGCAAAGCTGGACACACAAGTTGCCCAGGGAAATGGCCCGTTCTGCTTTCGGGTCCAGGGTGAACTTCACCATCGCATTGGATCGCTTTTCCCGGACGACGGGAAACCATCGCGTTTTGCGCAGATTTTTGTGGTTGGAGATGGCGGGGACGGAGAGCTGAGGATGCGCCTAGCTCACTGCAGTCCAAATGTTTCGGCGACCATAATGCGCGCGTGGCAGGATTACCTTCTGGCGTACAATCCTTATGCGCGGGTCTATAAAATGGCAGCGTCCATCTGTTCGACATTACCAAATGCCCAGTTGGTGTTAAAGACGTCAGAAGACAGAAAGCTGGCGGCGACTATTTACAATAAACCCACGGTAGACGAGGTAGCAATGGTAATTGAAAAAGGATCTGTTGAATTGCAGCCTCGGGACATCCTGTTACACAACGTTGGAGGTGGGACAGAGCATGTCACCGACTTGCATTCCGGGTACTTTCCATTACGATACCCTGTGTTTTTCCCCCACGGAGAGCAACAGTGGCATCCAAATTATTGTGCTGATAGTGGAAAAGGTGAGTGTTCAAGGCTCTGTCTCATTTTCAGCCACTGATGTTTGCTATTGAAATAATTTAATCATCAGTAACACAGCTGGAATGGTATGCCTCTTTGTTAGCCGAGCGGCGTGATACAACGAACGTGATGACCGCCGGTGGCCGGCTATTTCAGGAATTTGTGGTGGATGCGTTCGTTTGCGTTGAACGCCAACGGCTTAAGTACATTCGCCAGAATCAGGCATCTTTGCGGGTAGATCTTTACCGGGGCCTAGCCGAATCAATTGATGGCGAACAGACTCCAACCGGCAAAAAAGTTATATTGCCATCAACTTTCATCGGTGGCCCTCGGGCAATGGTACAGCTTTATCAAGATGCTATGGCTTTAGTCAGCGAGTACGGACCACCTTCTCTATTTATAACGATGACGGCTAACCCAAAGTGGCCCGAAATTACCTCTGTATTGAGGCCCGGCCAAGTCCCAAGTGATCGCCCCGACCTCATTGCTACAGTTTTTCATTGCAAGTTGCAGGTATTGATGGATGATTTGGTCAGAAACGGAAGGCTGGGGAATGTGGTTTCTTACGTCTATACTATTGAATACCAAAAAAGAGGTAGTCCACATGCTCACATCATCCTGATTTTGGACCGGAGTTCGAGACCGACTACCCCTGAGCAGATCGATAGGCTCATTACAGCTGAAATCCTGGACCCAGCAACAGAACCAGAATTGCACGGAATTGTTACAACGACAATGCTACATGGGCCTTGCGGTCCTGGAAGGCGATGCTGGGTGAACGACCGCTGTCAGTATAATTTCCCCAAACCATTCCAAATGGTGACAACAATACAGTCAAACGAATTCCCGTCATACAAGCGACCTGATAACGGAAGGGTATTCACAAAAGGTGGACGGCAATACACCAACCGTGACGTGGCGCCTTATAATAAATATCTCAGCCTAAGGTTCCGATGCCACATCAATGTAGAAGTACCAGTAAATCTGAAAGCTGTCAAGTATTTGTACAAGTACATTTGTAAAGGTGAAGATATGACAAATCTAAACATCGAGACGAATGATGAAATACAGACCTATGTCCACGGCCGTTATATCGGTCCTTCTGAAGGTGTGTGTCTTCTGTCCAAAAGCTTAGCTAATACTGACCGTCCTTCCCAGCTTGCTGGCGACTGTTCCAGTACCCAATGTCTGGCCGCTCACCTGCTGTGACGAGGTTGAATCTTCATTTGAAGGATGAGCAAATGGTTTTCTTCATTCGTGAGGATGGTATTCTCGACCAGGTAAAAAGCGGAAAGGCCGGCCGTACCACTTTAACCGAATTCTTTCGACTAAATATTGTCGATGCGGTTGGGCGTGGAGTTCGGGCCAGGAATTTGCTGTATCAGGATATCCCCAAGTACTTTACCTGGTCAACGTCCAAGCGGGTATGGCTTGCCAGGCGGAACTCGAAAACAACCGTCGGACGTATTTTTTTTGCTAGGATCAACGAAGGCGAGAGGTATTTCTTACGCCTGATCCTCCTCCACCGTAAAGGGGCTACGTCGTTTGAGGACCTCAGGACAGTCAATGGGATTATTCATCTTACATATCGATCTGCAGCAGATGCAATGGGTCTTTTACAAACCGACGTGCACTACGACAGAGCTTTACAGGAAGCGTCGGTCTTCATGACAGGAAGTGGGCTGCGTAACATGTTCGTATTAATGTTGGTTCATTGTCCCCCAGCGAACCCGATGGTACTGTTCGACAAACATTTCGAGAACCTGTCAGACGATTGCCAGTATAAACTACAACATACCTATCGATGGGAAAACCCAACTGAACATGAAGCGCTGGATTATTGCCTTTACCTGGTTCACGGCCTGTTGCTAGAACAGGGATCGTCCCTGGAAGCGGTTGGTTTGGCGGATTTAGATGTCGACTTCCAGCAGTTCGAGCAGAATCAGGGTGACATTCATATGGAATCATCAAAACTGCCACCTTACAACCCATCGACTCGAGACATGTTAACCCAGGAGCAAGCTGCGCTCTACGATGCAGTAATCGAGGGTTTGCAGGACAATGGTCAGCGGCTAATTTTTCTGGACGGTCCAGGCGGGTCAGGGAAGACGTTCCTCCTTAACACATTGTTAGCTTATTGCGAGCACCATTCATTCAAGCAGCTAGCAGTCTCATCGTCAGGCATTGCTGCTCTACTTTTACGGAATGGAACAACTGCGCATTCGGCATTTGCGATACCTTTGCGTGTAGACCAAGAAAGCACCTGTGGTTGGCTACCATCCGACAAGAAAGCTCTGAATTTACTGGACCTCGATCTAATCATTTGGGACGAAATTGGAATGCAACACAAGCACGCAGTCGAAGCGGTGGACCGTTCATTGCAAGACTTGCGAAATAATAAGAATCCGTTTGGGGGCATCTCCGTGCTATTTGCAGGAGACTTCCGTCAAATACTGCCAATTGTGCGAAATGGGAATATTTACGACCAAGGTGACGCATGTCTGAAAAAGTCTTATCTGTGGCCTTTCATCAATTGCTTTCGTTTATCCCGCAACTTACGGTTAAAAAGTGCCGCCGATGGCGATTCTTCCGATATGATCCTGGATGCCTACGCTGAGTGGTTACTTTCAGTCGGCGAAGGTCGGCGACAAGCATCAGATATCGAGACAATCCCAATCCCCTATGGAACGGTACTTGCATCACAAAATCCGATCACTGCAAGACAGCAAATTATTGCTTATGTCTATGCTGACATTGCCAAAATCGCACAAGGACACGGTGTTATCCCGCTGGACGAGTACTACAGGAAATGTTGCATAATAACACCTTTAAACAAAGATGTTGATTCCTTAAACGCAGCCATAGTCCAAAAACTACCGGGAAGAGTCATGACTTCAATTTCTATCGATTCCGTGGCAGCGGATAGTTTGCAAGCCGTGCCTGAAGAAATCCCCCACTCATTCAATGAGCCCGGTTTCCCCCATCACCAATTGAGTTTAAAGAGAGGTATGGTTGTGATGGTTCTTCGGAACCTGAACATAGCTACTGGATTATGTAACGGCACGCGGCTCTTGATTTCCGACATGAGGCCTAGCGTGTTAATGTGCACTGTTGTTAATGGGCCAGCCGCTGGCAAGAAGGTTCTTTTACCTAAAATTAAACTTCTCCAAGAGGATGACCCGAAGATCGGTGTTCCTTTCTACCGGTATCAATTCCCCGTCACGCCAGCCTTCGCGCTCACCATCAACAAATCACAAGGGCAAGGTTTTCAGACTGTTGGGTTGTACTTACCGAACCCTGTATTTGCGCACGGCCAACTATACGTCGGCCTTTCTCGGGTCACGAATCCTTCTGGCCTATACGTGGTGCTGGGCGCAACCACAAACACTACATGTACCAATAATGTAACCTACAGGGATCTGCTCGCGTTGTAATTACTTTTGCGAGTTCGCCATATTTTTTTGCATGGACATTGTGTTCAACATAACTGGATTTCAGCTTAATTGGATAGATAAAAGGGACACGCTCGTAAAGCATTTTATATACAAATTGAATATTCCTTGCACTGTCGGCTGCTGTCGTGAGCAGTACAAACGTTAGTGGTTACAAGCGGCGCAGCCGGCGTGGAACCAATACAAATTTCCCGTTGCTTAGGCTGTCACCTGCTGTCTGAAGAAGCCACCAGCGGTATTGGATACGGGCGGCGCAGCCGCTACTGGACCCTAGTTGCAATAAAGTTCTGAGTGTGAAGTGAAAATGTGCCGCGGTGCATGTTTTAGGTGAGCGTTAGAGTGTGGAGTTCTCTTGCATCCTAATTCCTGGGCATCGTTAGTTGGCCAAATGGACTGCGACGGTGGTTCAACTATGCAGCGTTCATATTGCGTCTCATGAATTGCTATCTCTAAAAGAGCAGCTAGGGAGGGGTTGCCCAAGGCGTAAGGGCGAGAGATTTTGTTTTTGAGGGTCTCATTAATCAACTGCAGGGAGCTTCCCCTTCACAAACGGGTACCATTTGACGGAACCCGGGAATAGCTAGTAACCGGCTGGCGGGCACCCCGTTCCAGCGGTACCTTCGGGGACGAGGATGTTAAAAATGTGGAGTGTGCTTCCTTGTTTACCTGAAATGGTAGAGGGAGGAGGTGGGGGGCCTGAACCCGCACAAGTTAGGTTGGCAGGGGATACAGCACATACACAGATAAACAATAAATCACAGAGAAGTGCGAGAGGAAACTAGACACATTTCGCGCTCGAGGACTACTCAGCTGACTCAGGACAGAACCTGGTGGTGGAAACTAGATACGGGAGGGAAGGGCCGGGTGTGGGGGGGAGGGAGATACAACACCTGCACAGATAGACAAAAAATCACAGAGAGGGGCGAGAGGGAAATTGACACATTTCGCGCTCGAGATCTACTGCTGACTCAGGGACAGAGCCGGGTGCTGGAATCTGGGTATGGGGTAGAAGGGTCTGTGGGGGGGATAAGCGGCATGAGCGTCAAAATGTTAGTTATAAGAATCACGAAAACGACAAGTCAAATGCCGAGGCGAGCGGGACGATGGGGAGTCTGTTCATGATAAACACTCACGCAATGGAATCCTTCCTGCGGTGGGGAAGACGGTGGTTTAAGCATCTCGAGTGAGGACACAGATGTGAGAGCCGTTACCCCAACCTTTGCCGTTGTGAGTGAGGACGCAGATGTGAGATCCGTTGCCCCATCCCTTGCCATTGTGAGTCAGGACGCAGATGTGAGAACCATTGCCCCACTGTTTACCGTTGAGCTCAGGAACGCAAGAAGAGGGCTCGGACTCCTTGGTGAGAGTGCACATGTGAGAACCATTTCCCCATTGTGGCATGTTGGCGGTGTGATTGAAGGAGGGTGGTTGGTAGCGATGGAAGATGAAATGGAATGCGGATTGGAGGTAAGGATTGTTTGATGGATGAGGGTGGGGGCAAAAGGTTACGAGCTGTTGCGCCGGTATTTATATTGCTTGGTGAACCCGACCGCAGAGGGCATTCCCTGGGTGATTTCTTGATTCGATAGCATTGAGTGGAGCTGGTTATCAGCTTTCAGCTCACTAAACTGACTCTCTGACCGCATCAAGGTTTTGCTATCTCCGGCAAGCTGCGCGCCTTCTGAGCATTTGATCGGCATACATATGCGAAACGAACTCGCGCTACCTGCACTGATCTCAGGCGTCACGGCAAACCTTTTTCGTCTCGCGTCGGGTCCTACAAGGAGTAAATTGATAAAAACCACAACAACATGTCCGGCGAAGGAAACATGTAGCTTACATTCCACAGGGCGGTGAACCCTGGCGCATATCCTATTCCGGCCGACCGCTGAGCCGACTGCCGGCGCACTGCCATATGCACGGCCTAAGAGGCTGCCGGGTGGATAGCATGGAGAACAGAACCTGCTTGAATTTCTTGGGCTTCTACCATTCCCGCTCACCTCCTCATCATCTCCTACTAAATTAATTTCAAAATCCTTTTTCCGGCACTTCAAGCTTTTGTTCGATCTCTATGTTTGCTTCATTGGGCATTGTGATCTCACTCTGGGCTAGGCCTACTCTGGGCTCGCTGCATACATGTACACCACCGGGCCAATTGAGCGCTGTCCCCACCAGTACAGGACGAGTTGGTCCGACCCCCCGCTGGACGGTGTCCTACTATTGCGTCACCACCCAAATTGGTGATGAGTGGGGCAAGGGTTGAACAACCCTGCTCTGCCCCATATACATCCTATTCCCAACCTTCCAGTCCTTGTCGCAATGGGACTGAGGTCGGACTGGCAGTCAAACCATCGTTCCCCCATCTAACACACAATGTGGGACCAACGGACGCGCCACCTAGTGCGGAGCGTATTTTCCCCCCCCCTCGTTCCAAATCCCC
>SMGU01001145.1:0-14092 GCA_004348175.1 Puccinia novopanici
TTTCTGGTGGGTGATTCTATTCATCATTGTGCATATAATCATTTTCTGTCTATCTTCCCTCCTGATCTGTCAGTCTTAGGGAAAGCAGACCTGTCCAAGAAGGCTTTGATTCTCTATAAAAATAATCAAGTTATAGATGTTTCTCTGAAACAAGTTTTTTGACCCTGGAAAACAATCACCCAGACACTGATAAATGTTTTGAGATATTCAGGCACAAGTTTCCTAGCAGTGATGTGTTGATTTGAGAGGAGTCAAGCTAGCTTGAAGGAGTGCTATATTGCTGTATCTTCAAGATCAAGAGGAATTTTATAATGAAAAGGATGCTTTTGTTACTGTCTCTTCTGCAAATCTAGAGAGCAATATGTTGAATTTTTGGCAGAAAGACTGAGGAGGGAATAAATAATAATATTTTTATGTAGGAAATAAGGAATATTTCTCCGTTGAAGGGGCTATTGTGCCTTATAAAAGAGACATGAGATGGGGTTAGATGTGCCACCTCAAGGAACTGTGATGTCAGGACAGATACTTTTCATTCTCTCTTTTGGGGCCCAGAGTAAGTAGTCTATGTAGAAGGTGAAATTTTTTGGTTTTAGAAAGGCTAAAAAATCATGTTGAGAAGAAAAGGGTTCTGAAAATTAAAAATTTACAACTTGAGAGAAACAAAGGACAAGATCAAAGAGCAAACTCAGATTTTCAACACAATAGAGTTCAAGGATTACAGTGTATATATGCTCTCTACAACAATGGAATAGATATAAGAATATAAAAAAGATGCTAATGCTGAAATAATGAGAAAGTGAAGATGAAATTAATGCAAGAGTCAAAAAAGATGCTGATGGTGTAATACAAAACAAGGTGGCTAGTCTAAGGGTAACTAGTTTGGGCTTTCCAGATGACAACTTTCCAACTCAACAAACCAATAAAATCATTTAAATGTGAGGTTCACGCACCTTTGAAATCAGAACTCAGCAAAAATTTTCAACTCTAGGCTAGAAAAAACCTGGTCTACACAGATCAACCAGGATTCCTAGTTCCCCAGTGTCAGATCATCTTGGCCCCACTTAAACTATGTTGAGCTTACCCAGAGACAGATGGAATTTTATCAAATCCTCCCCTCCCTTCTCCAAATTTGACTGTTTGAGAAATAAAAAGGGAAATAATAATCAAAATAAATCTCCATTTCATTCACATTTGTTTTTGAATTTTCCAACCCAGTCCTGTTTATGTTATGTTACTTAAAAAGCCTATGTGTTTTTCTTGATGGTAAGCAGATAGAGAGGGAAAAGAAGAAGGCAGATAGCAGGAGATTAGTTCAAAGGACCAATCCAGAGAGGATCAAAAAAGAAAATTGAGTGAACTTATTTCTAGAAAGATAAGCAACTGTTGAGAGAGGATGGCACTGAAGAGGAGGAAGATGACTTGGCAGTCAAGGGTCTTGTATTCCTGGTTGATCTGAGTAGTTATGGTTTCTTTTTGTTCTGAGGTTGATGTGTTTTTCTGAGTTTTGTTTTCACAGCGGGGTCAACCACAAATTACACACAAAATTCATGAATCTGGTTGTGAATCCAGAAATATGGCATTGATCTATAAATTTTTGAATATCCCATGATCACAAAACCGCTATGTAGCACCACCCCTCATGTCTTTCCTGACATGGGTAAGAATAAAGCATGAGAATTTCATGGACCAAGATAAATCTATGTCTTAGTATTGCTCATTATGCCAAAAGGGAAATATTCTTTCCATGGAAGAATGAAGAAAAGTTCATATTTTTTTGTTGAGAAGTGAAATCTTGTGGCCAGACTTTCAGTCTCTAAAGCCAACATAATGAGCCCTCTCTCATGATCTCAGAAGCTAGTCAGCTCTACGTGCATGAAACACCGGTACATCCTCAAGCACCCTGTTCACTACTGTGCTGAAGGTCCCCATCTCAGGTAGAAATTGATCCCTACCACCCTTGTGCATAAAAATATGCTACAAGAAAATCCCCCCTCCTTTTCTGAAGGTTCCGTGCACCCATTTAATTATAGATGATTATATGGTAGGAAAAAAAAACTTTCTTTAAGACCACCAACGGCTGGATTGACCAGTGAGGTTGACAGGGGTGACCGTGATGATAGCTTACAATGATCTATGTTCACAGGAAGGGCAATGAAAGTTTCTCATAAGCAGCTACCTGGTTAGCTACTTCCGGGGATGGTTGTAGCATTGCAGAAACTGCTTTATGTCTGGAACAAAGTGTCAGAATTCAAATGAGGCTATTTAACCAACAGCACCGAGCTCCCCATGATCGAAAGATACGAGACAAAAGAGATGGATTGTGGTTGGTACAGCACGTAGACAATAATGTCTGTGACTACCCTGATGCACTCATACCGACAAGCCCCGTCTCACAAAAACTGAGTTCCTAGAAAGCTATCTGGGAATCCAAACGACGACGGAAAGTATGATGACATTTATTGGGTTAGCCTCATCTTGTCAGCTGGCAGGTCGGCCAACGGCTTGGATTTTTCCCACTGAAGACACGCGGGCACCGGCGTCGCTTCAAACATCTCGTCGGCGGGCTTAGAGTATTCGAAGGGCTGGATCCGAACCACCCGGTCAGCGGGCCACATGGGTAGCATGCAAATTTCCTACGGCGAAAATACGCTCATCAATAATTACCTTTTTTTTTTTTTTTTGTAAGTTGAATGGGGACATACTGGTATGGCGGAGGATTCCAAGTTTCCTATATCGATTACCAGTCCGGTTAATATCCCGCAGCCATCCCAACCAGGCCAAAAGATGCTGCAGTTCCTTATTCCAAAGCACCACCTGGTCTGTGGCGCGTTGCTCCAGAGAGGAATGATTCAAGAGGTTATTTCCTACATCGCGATAAGAATTGGGTAGATCTAGCTTGGCAGCTTCTGTGAACATGTTTGCAAGCGTTCCACACAAGTGTTCTAAAGTTCCTTCGATTGCTCCCATCAAGACTCGGCTGGACTCTGGAAGGTTCTCTCGCTTCCGTTCGGCGGTTGTGAAGGACAATTTACAATTAGAAATGCCAACCTTCATCCAGGAGAAATCGATGAGGCTGAAGTGGGAGAAGTCGACGTAAGGCATGAGCATGGCGTAAGTCAATCTTCGAACATCCATGGCTTTCATCGTCGCATTTCGCTCCCCATCTCTCAACAAATAATCCAGATCTGTTAGCCGAGGACCGTAACGTTGGATGATGTTTCGAACGATTCCTTGCCAATCGGGATCATTCTGGTCAACCTCCCAGCCTTGATAGTTTTTACGGGTAATAACTTGTTCCAGTCGACCGATGACCCTCACGGTATCTTCTTGGCTGATACCATGAAGTCTATGCGCTGATCGGTGGTACTCTTGCTTCATGGTGATCCTTTTCTCAGACAGACTAGGAACTCTGTCATAAAAACTGATAAAGCTGCTCGCATCTAACTTGACACGCGTTTCTCCAGGATCGTGGTATTGTAGCGTTGCTGCTCGTGTTGATTCCCAAGGAGCTTCGGCATATAAAGGAGATGTTTTCAGCTGGAAGACTGGGTTATGCTGCGCTGGAAGGTTGTCCTGCTTTTGGAAGGGATCAGTAGTATTCGTCTCTCCGATCAAACTAGGCATATCATGTCAACCATTAGCATCTCCGTTCAGGTTGTCGACCAATAGTGCTAACAACTTACTCCAAGCCTTTTCCAAAGTCACACCAGATCAATTCAAACCCAGTGTTCATGCGAACAATTCCTTCAAACCCCAGCCTCTTGCCAACGTCACAAAGTCCTTGAGCCCGCTGATATTCACCGCGTAGAACATTGATGGGACCAAACTCTTCAAGCTCTTTGCTGACGTTTCCTTTGATGAGAAGACTTTGGCTATCCATGAATCCAGCTGTTCCGACAGAGGCGCTCTGACCGTCTAGGTATATAATCTTCAACGCGCGCTGAGTCGAATAAGTGTACAAGGAAGTCTCTCCTTCGCGCACGGCGTGAATCGAGTAAGCCATTTCCGGATCAAAGGACAGCCATTCCATAGCCTTCGGGGGACTTTCTTGCTTGTTTGCGCCATGATACAAGAGTGTGCCGCGCGGAATTATTCCAGCAACAATGGAATGGCCGTTAGGAAATATGCTATTGGGCCATTGTTGAAGAAGACCAGCGAACGAGGCAAAGATTAAATTCGAAGTATCTGGCTGTGAAACTATTGGTCCCTGGTTGGCTTGCTGCGATGGCTGAAGGAGATGCTCTCGAGGAAGGTCGGACAGTAGGTTTGAACAGAAAGCGATTGAAAGCAGAAAGCTCGCAAGGTTGCTAACAATCTGGCGATTTGAGAATACCATTATTTTGGTGCTTTCAGTCCAAGCAGAGTGGCAAGGTGGAGGGATGTGGCCCAGCGTGGAGACTGGGAAATCACCGTATTCCTGACCCTGGACTCAGTTTCTGGGGCAAATTGTACGTCTATAGGCACGCGGATAAAACTTCTAGTCCCAGGTCAGGCAGCGATCCACGATCAATCCGAAAGTCAGCCCACCTACTGGCGTATCTGCGCCTAACAAAGCTTTCCCCAGGGGTTAGCGTCGACCCATCCCTGGGGTCCCGACATGACGTCCTTCGACCTCCCAGGAGTAGGAAAATATGATCATACCAGACATACCTTAGGGGTTGTTGGTCATTTTAGAAATGTTTGGGCACGAGAATTGCGGCCCAACACTCGTCATCACAATGCTCCCGAAAACCTTTGAGATGTGTTGCACCGTTTGTTCTGAGCCTCCAATATGACCGGCATTTCTTGTTTCCAGAGGCATCTGAGGCCAATAACAAGTTCTTGTTTTTGACAAAAACCTGACGGCTTGTGTGCTTTGTACTAGCACATCTCAATCATCAACCAACAATTCCAGCAAACCAAATCTGGTTGGATGTGTCCTAGTGAACAGTGAACCTGGACTACACTTATTCTAGTGAACATTGGTTAAAAGTAACTGATTTAACATAATTCCAATTAAATCAGTCCAGCTTATCCAATCTCAAGTAGGTTGATTGTAACCCAGATTAACTAGGATGATCTCAACCAAGCTAGGTTTGCTGGCAGTGTTCAGGTTGCCACAGGGACGTCGAGGGCACATTTGTGGATCACGAGTTTGGTCCCTGTCTAAGAGGGTTTAGTGAATATGTAGACCCCCCTCCAGGCAGAGAACGAGCCGGCCGATGCGGGGAGCCCAACCGGGGAGGAATCCCGGGCGGCGCTGGACCGAGAAAGACTCGGACGATGATGAATCTGTCGTTGGGCCCAGCCTCCCAGATCTTTGGCCTGGTTTCCATCCTCTTGGTCGCATTTCTTCTTCGATTGATCTGGGTCATTCGGTCTTCGCATCAACGCCGATCTCATTCTCACTCGTCTGGTCGGTTGCAAACATGTCACCTCACCGTCCTCTTGGGTAGTGGTCAGTACCGAGCTCATCTTGTGGCTCTCCAGCCCTCTCACTGACTATTCTTTTCCCTCATATCACTAGGCGGTCATACTGGGGAAATGATTCGATTACTTTCCGGTCTTCCCTTCGATCGATATACTCCTAGGACCTACATCATCTCGTCGGCCGATTCGTTGAGCAGAACCAAGGCTGTCGAGCTCGAACAGATCAAGCAAGCTGGCCAAGTTTGTCTTCAGGTTCTCTTCTTCTGTAGCTTATAGTTTCCAGCAGCATAATTCACTGGGGTAAGATCAACTTATTGAATGAATTTCTTCCGATCAGTATAGGTTTCTTGAAATCCCGCGTGCGAGAAGGGTCAACCAATCATTCGTGACCAGCATATTCACAACAATCAAGTCTCTGATGGTCTGCCTCTGGATCGTTACCATCGAACCGAACCTCGCATCTCGGTGGGCGACACCACAAGGGAGTAAAACCTGTGCGGATGCAATACTACTGAATGGTCCAGGCTCATCGGTGCCAATCGCTTTGTCCGCCTTCCTGTCTAGGGTGTGTATTCAAGGACTCGGATGTCAACAGCCAAGAATTGTCCAAAAAAAAGGGGGGTATCGTCAAGTACTGATGGCCGTTTTTTTAAAAATTAATTCATAGGTAATAACAGGCAAAGCCGAACCAAGATTAATCTACGTTGAATCGTTGGCGAGAGTCAAAAGATTGAGCCTAACGGGGATACTATTGTTACCGTTTATGGACTGCTTTATTGTTCAATGGAAAGTCTTGCAAGCTCAGCTTCATCAATCTAAGCTATATCAAGTTCTTTATCGCTTCAAGTTAGTTCCCATGATTACTTTCGACGGTTGGATGGTTTAGGTCACCTGAGGTGAGCATCGTACATACTGGTTCATGTCCCCCTCAAGAACTTTTTAGGTGAGTACATCTTGACCACTTCCTTTTCAGACATGATTCATGTGATACATTTTTTGAATTCATGTATAGTATTTACTTTTTTTTTCTCAATTTGTTTTACGTCCTCGACATTTTACAAAGCTTGCGACACAAGGATTCACATAAAACCATATTTTGCTAACTTTTCAAGAGGAGACGATATGAGAGAAACTGCTACAACAGAGTAATCTAATGGCAACTTGTGAAGAACTGCTACAAAAGAATAATCTAATGACAACTTGTGTACCCTATTGCTATGTGTGGTAATTTAAATGAACTGCAGAGGTTTTTTTTTTTTTTTTTGTGAGTTAAGGTTTTTTTTATTTTTTTTTATTTTGGCTTTTAAGAACATGACATGGATATATGATTTAAACAAGAGACCCAAAGTAGAGAACTGAATGAACCCCTGACAGTACTGAAGTTAGAGAAGGAGATTCAAGTGAATAGGACTGGTGTTGACTGGGACGAAAACCTTTTTAAGGTTTGATCAAGTAATCTCCCGTACCGGAACTTGAGGCAGCCAGTTGACCGGAGTGGAGACCCTCCATCTCAGCTTCCGCCGCCTCCGGGCCCTTCTCAAGGAAGATGCTGTGATGGCAAAAAGAAGGCAATGTTTTATGTGCATAAGAGCAGTCAGTGATCTGTTGAAACCGCATGGCTGATTGGTAAGCAGTAATAAATTAATAGGCTTACTGGATTTGGTTAAGGTGGTGAGATCTTGATTAATCACAGCGGCGGGAAGGAAGAAACGCGGCGGTTACATAAGTGATTAGCTGCACGTGAAAGTGTATGCGGTACAATTGGCTTACCGAATCGATCGGTTGACCCTGAACCAGACAAAGCGCCGGCCGGGGTACTTGGCTGCAATCAGCCGGGTGATGTTACGTCCAGACCACAGCATGGCCTGCTTGCCGGCCGGGATGTCGTTGTTGATGGCCTTCTCCAACTTTGTCGAGTCAGTCACTCGCATCAGATCCTGCGCCACTTTCTCCTCGTCCTCTGCCGACATGGCCACATTGGTCCCAAACACATCATGACCATTGATGAACTCAATGTAATTGTCAAGGTTCTGCATCCACTTTCCATAGGCAGCCGGAGGCTTCTCAGCCCCAACTGGCTCGAAGCACTCCTTGGTCGTCATCGGCGCCCGCAACCAGAGCAGGTTGTGCTGAGTGTCCTTCGGAAGCTTGACGGGGAAATCTGGTCCAACGGGGAGCTCTGATGAGTCTACACTTGCTAAAATGCTAAAAAGGCTGTGATGATAGTGTTTGTTATCAATAGGCATTGTAGAATTACTCACCCGCTGGCTTGAACTGAACCCAAGTCTTATCCTCCTCTTGTCGTTCATTCACTAGTCGTTCATCCACCATCTTGGGCTCTTTAGCAGTTGGATACGGTGTATCCCATCCGAGCTCCTTGAGGTAATGATTTGCGAGCTCCGTTTGCTTATCTTTGGGATTGAAATCGAGTTGGAAGGTCAACCATCGCCTCTTTTGGAGAGCAATCAAGGGCAAGACGCCGGGCGGGAGGTGAGAAAGAAAGGTTGGTTAATTCTCTAGCACTAGCTGCTCTCTCCGGATTGGCCGAGGAGGGAACAATGACCCACCTGGGTTGTATAATCCCTTTGAAATTCAGCTCCTTTCCTGACAAAAAGGAACAGACGACAATCAGGGGAATATGAGCCCGCGAAAATAATAACTGCAGACAGACAGAGTCAAGTGTAAAAATGCTCTTTACCCTTGCATAACCAGGGGGACAGTTCCGGCAAAGTCGTGGGGAACCTCAACGGCAGGCAATTGCTGAATTTGAGCCGCCTTGATCTCTGCGATTTGATCTGCGGTAGCATCGTGCACCTTAAGATAACTCGTGACCGAGGAACCTGATGTCTCGCCCGCTGGCCTGAAGTACCTCGGGGATTCTGCCAAGTGACCTAGCTCACGAGGGGAGGTGATGGCGGCTTGGACCTCATGATAACGGTTCAAGACAAAGAGTAGGGCAACACAAAGCGAAAGTTGTTTGAAACTCATGGTGTAAAAAATTGTCAAGCTGCTGGGATGGGGGAAGATGGGAGATGAGGATGAGGAACGGGATTGGGGGTGATTTCAGCCTCAATTTATAGAAAACTGGCCCACATCGCGAGGCCAGCCCCAAAGCGCTCGTTCTGAGCCAACATGATGGAGGCAGTGGCTGATCAAGATGCTATCCTGACCAAATTCGCCGCAAAACCATCCTGAAACTTGTAGTGTACTCTATCCCATGCCGACGACAGTACCCTGTGCCAGCGCTATCGCGGTCCCTATACATTTTGGTGCTCGCAGCACAGAACTACAGCGCGTATTAAAATATTTAATATGTTGAAAGCGACACAAGTAAGACTGATGCTTTTGCCTGCTCGTTCGGACTTGAACGCCGACAGCTAGAACTGTGACCAACCTTCATCCACATGGAGCTCTCGGTCGGAAAACTTCGTCTCGACCGCTCATACTCCTAATCTAACCATTACGTTTCGGCAGCAAGGTTCGGTGTATTATTTGCTCCTCCCGGATGGCTCAGCGTCTCACAACATCCTATGTACCGGTCAAGTCTTGAACAGGGGCCGGGTATATACTTTTACGTATGTATATACAGAGTCTTCATCCCCAGATTATGGACCTGGCACCCATTCGTAACCGTCTCGGCCGACAACGCCTGTAGGTCGGCTTGCCTGGTGAATGGTTGCCGATTGCTCCAACAGACGTACAAAAACCTGCTTACCCCATAAATGTCGTAAAATATTCATGCGCAACACCCGACTGTCATGTGATGTAAAAGAAATGATGGCACCCCATTTTGCCACAAAGAAAGAAACTACTTGTCGCACACAATTTTTTTTATCAAGTATGTATCCAAAATTCCAACCGGAAAGATCTAGAAAGATCGTATTTTGCTTTGAACCCTCGGGAAGGTTCACAGCAAGATACACGGCCCAACCTAGTACAGCCTAGTCAGCTAGGCCGAGGAAGATTACGGTTTCGGCCACTGGTTTTTGGTCAGAAACTTGGCCTGAGGCCCGGCGCCAGACCCTGCCGGCAGCAGCCGGCCGCAGCAGGCATCAGGCTGCCGAATCCAAAGTTTCCCCCAGGAGTCCTTGGGTGTGGGTCTCAAGACTTGGACATGCATAACAAAAAAGAGAGGCTAGCAATCTGCCATTTAATTTCTTGCCAACTCCCAGTTTTTATTTTATTTTTTTTGAGTAAAATTAAGCTTATCACACTGATCCTGTTTCACAGATAGAAGGCAGATGAAGTCGAGTCAGTCGCACAAACAAGATGAGACCGGCACGAAACGACAGCATACTTCGGCCGCCGCAGCCGCGCCTCCCCCCGGATACGTCATTTTTGTGCTACCCGTTTTCAATGTCGTTCCAGACTCTGCAGCAGGCAGGTTGCAAAAAAGCCTGGTCCCTCTTTGAGAATTCACTCATTAGAGTGCCAAATGAGGTAATTTGTTATTGGCAGACGGTTCATTATCAGATGGAAACGCTCCCTCGAATGAAAATGTACATAAGAGGTTGTTTTTTTTTTTTTTTTCCCCGTATGAGGGGGGAGGCAGCCGCCTGCGTTGAGAAGAGGAGATGAATGAGCCCTCACTGGAACGCTTGCAAATTCGACAGCTTGCAGGTATCAGTCGGATGGAGCAGGATGTCTGCGGGTGGTGAGCTGGGTGATAGCTCGACCGCTGGCCGAGTACATACCGAGGTCCAGGATCAGGATTAGTGGGGTGCAGCCGACGGGGTATTGGGGTGCGATGGCAGTGAAACCCGTTTGGCATACACACTGACAGCTCCGCTCTCCCCCTGTCCCCCCCGCAGCCCGTGATCGGATTATGGGCCTGGCAGGCCTTCAACAACAGAGAGGGGCAGCCAAATGCTGCGTGAATGTTAGTGCAATCGTGCAGCGGCAGGGTGAGGTTGCCGATACAAGGGTGCAGCAGCCGAGAGACTCAATTATAGCCGGACGGACCAAGACGCCCTCCTGTCGGGACTGCTATACTGCACTTTATCATATCTCAGCTCTAAGAGCATCATGTAATCATTCAGTTGAGGTCCGCGCAGGTCCTCAAGTTCACTGTTGCCGGAAAGACAAAAACAAGGGAGCTGGTCATCTCGCACAAAGGTATGGTCAAGGTTTGTGGAGAAGCAGCTGTTTAAATTGCAATTTTGAAGAGTTGAGAGAGAAATTGGAGGAAAGTTGTATAAATTGAATAAATTCCTTGAAGAAAAATACACGATAGAGAAAATAACAGTATTTATTAAATAGTGAAAAGAGGTGAAAAGTTTACGCGTCGCGTGGCGCGTTAGAATATACCACCCCGATCAGCGTTTAGCTTTAAACCAACAAGCCCCGCCATTCCGACTATACCCCACCAGTGCTATACCATTACTACCAAGATTAATTAATGTTAAAATGCAGGCCTATGGCGATGTTGCCTTGACAGGTCGAATTTCAAACATCTTGGGGAAACCTCCACTCAAATACCCCGGGCAATTCATAGCAAAACCTCGATTATTGTTCTGCGACTTGTCCTAACCAGACCCATCAATTGGCGATTTTCTATTGTCAAACCATAAAAAGGTTATCTGTTCACTTTTCCGTCACGACTCACAGACTTAATCTGTCACTTGGTTATCAATTGATCCCCGTTGTATTCCCCATTCTTGACTAATCCGTTGTCCACACATCCTTCACGTTCTCTTACCTTTTCGAACCCTTTCTGGAAATTTCTATCGGCTTGAGTTCTTAATCCGGATGCTTGTTTCTCACCAATGCGTTGTCCACTCAACTGATACTTGTGAGCCCGAGGATTTATGACGAAGCGGGGCCGACAAGCTAATCGCGGAATTTGGGGAGACACGTAATGATCTGACATGCAAAATGCATTCGGACAAGAGCTTTGATACTGTCTTTTGAAAGATTTTTAATGGAATTTGTATTTCAGCACCTGCTAGAATATTTAGTAAAGATGAGTAGCTGGAATATAAGGATTTTGCCACAAAGAAAGAAACTACTTGTCGCACACAATTTTTTTTATCAAGTATGTATCCAAAATTCCAACCGGAAAGATCTAGAAAGATCGTATTTTGCTTTGAACCCTCGGGAAGGTTCACAGCAAGATACACGGCCCAACCTAGTACAGCCTAGTCAGCTAGGCCGAGGAAGATTACGGTTTCGGCCACTGGTTTTTGGTCAGAAACTTGGCCTGAGGCCCTGCCGGAACCAACCCACATTTTCATGTTCAACCAGGATGTACGACCTCAAGCACCCAGGCCGGCGGCGCCAGACCCTGCCGGCAGCAGCCGGCCGCAGCAGGCATCAGGCTGCCGAATCCAAAGTTTCCCCCAGGAGTCCTTGGGTGTGGGTCTCAAGACTTGGACATGCATAAAAAAAAAGAGAGGCTAGCAAACTGCCATTAATGATTCCTTGCCAACTCCCTGTTTTTCTCGAGTACAATTAAGCTTATCACACTGATCCTGTTTCACAGATAGAAGGCAGATGAAGTCGAGTCAGTCGCACAAGATGAGACCGGCACGAAACGACAGCATACTTCGGCCGCCGCAGCCGCGCCTCCCCCCGGATACGTCATTTTTTGTGCTACCCGTTTTCAATGTCGTTCCAGACTCTGCAGCAGGCAGGTTGCAAAAAAGCCTGGTCCCTCTGTGAGAATTCACTCATTAGAGTGCCAAATGAGGTAATTTGTTATTGGCAGACGGTTCATTATCAGATGGAAACGCTCCCTCGAATGAAAATGTACTGGTTTTTTTTCCCCGTATGAGGGGGGAGGCAGCCGCCTGCGTTGAGAAGAGGAGATGAATGAGCCCTCACTGGAACGCTTGCAAATTCGACAGCTTGCAGGTATCAGTCGGATGGAGCAGGATGTCTGCGGGTGGTGAGCTGGGTGATAGCTCGACCGCTGGCCGAGTACATACCGAGGTCCAGGATCAGGATTAGTGGGGTGCAGCCGACGGGGTATTGGGGTGCGATGGCAGTGAAACCCGTTTGGCATACACACTGACAGCTCCGCTCTCCCCCTGTCCCCCCCGCAGCCCGTGATCGGATTATGGGCCTGGCAGGCCTTCAACAACAGAGAGGGGCAGCCAAATGCTGCGTGAATGTTAGTGCAATCGTGCAGCGGCAGGGTGAGGTTGCCGATACAAGGGTGCAGCAGCCGAGAGACTCAATTATAGCCGGACGGACCAAGACGCCCTCCTGTCGGGACTGCTATACTGCACTTTATCATATCTCAGCTCTAAGAGCATCATGTAATCATTCAGTTGAGGTCCGCGCAGGTCCTCAAGTTCACTGTTGCCGGAAAGACAAAAACAAGGGAGCTGGTCATCTCGCACAAAGGTATGGTCAAGGTTTGTGGAGAAGCAGCTGTTTAAATTGCAATTTTGAAGAGTTGAGAGAGAAATTGGAGGAAAGTTGTATAAATTGAATAAATTCCTTGAAGAAAAATACACGATAGAGAAAATAACAGTATTTATTAAATAGTGAAAAGAGGTGAAAAGTTTACGCGTCGCGTGGCGCGTTAGAATATACCACCCCGATCAGCGTTTAGCTTTAAACCAACAAGCCCCGCCATTCCGACTATACCCCACCAGTGCTATACCATTACTACCAAGATTAATTAATGTTAAAATGCAGGCCTATGGCGATGTTGCCTTGACAGGTCGAATTTCAAACATCTTGGGGAAACCTCCACTCAAATACCCCGGGCAATTCATAGCAAAACCTCGATTATTGTTCTGCGACTTGTCCTAACCAGACCCATCAATTGGCGATTTTCTATTGTCAAACCATAAAAAGGTTATCTGTTCACTTTTCCGTCACGACTCACAGACTTAATCTGTCACTTGGTTATCAATTGATCCCCGTTGTATTCCCCATTCTTGACTAATCCGTTGTCCACACATCCTTCACGTTCTCTTACCTTTTCGAACCGGATGCTTGTTTCTCACCAATGCAATGTCCACCCAGGTCCACTCAACTGATACTCTTCTCCGTCTCAATGATAAGGACTCACACCTTGCATATGTGGCCAACCTTGTTGTCTTCCACCCGCACTGCAGTCAAAAACCTCGCCCATTGGGCTGTATATCCTGCCACCAGTTTAAATTTTTTTATCCTTAAATGGCCACTCTCCAAAGCACCCGATCGCCCCTATCGAAGCAACTTGCCTAATTCTGGTAGCACTTCAATAGACCGGTTTTACTTCCTGGCCTTTCCTCTTTGACATTTTGAAATAAACACAGATCAAGCTTGGATACTCTTTTGTTACTGCCTTCACCACCACCCCCACAACAAACACCTTGTCCCTGCTCAGGTGCAAGTGACACAAACATGGCTGATAAAACTCCTAAACCCTGCAATTATCTCATAGTAATAGTTTCCCTAACCCAAGCTCTTGATGTGATTTGTTAACATTTCCCTGAAACCAAATCAGCCTGAAAAATTGCATTTTGTCTTATGCTTAGTCTTGTAATCCTGTTCAATTATTCCCACCCTTTCGACCCAGGCAACTGCTAAGTTGACTAAGAGCATCTCCAATGGTCCGGGGGTGGACCTGCACGCCTTGGGCGGGCTGGAAGCAGATGTCCATATCTGTCATAGATGGTCACACCTGAGCAAAAAATGGACTGTGGATGCAAGCAGGGGTGGATTGCCCTGGACCACCAGATTTTGT